>WOFM01000484.1:0-22050 GCA_011428145.1 Ericerus pela
TTGCAATTCGTATTAAAACAGACGATAAAACTGCGTACGACGAAACAGTTCACGTACGACGATTAATTCCGTATAATCTCGTAATACAGACGAATTAAGTAATGAAATATAAAATAGAAGAAATAGACAAAAACATCGAAAACCCCATCCCAACCCAAATTATACCTAAACCAAGGGGTCGCCCTCGGAAAAAACCAAAATAACTATGTGTAAAGTATATTACCCGTAGTCAGATTGGTTTTTTCAATCACGATACCTCCCTTCCCCCCACTTTACGTGACTTTATCGTAGAAAATTATTTCCCTGCGCATCGAGATATCTGTAAAAATTTTTTTTTTTTGAAAAACTTAATTAGGAAAATGTTAAATAACTCACCAATAGCCCACGTCTCTGAATATCCCTCCAGGAACTCTTCCAGCCAGTCTCCACTGGATGAGCTGCTTCCGTCGGAAGGACTTGAGGCCTCATTCTCAGGCGCCACCGTCCGAGGATCCGCTCTCTTCTGTAGACATACTCTCCTCTATGGACTGGGTATTCCACAAAAAGGAGTGAATGATCGGAGCGGACAGCAGCCATCCACTGCGGTACGAGATCGCCCGGTTGTATTCTGTGGCATCATAGTGGCGCAGAAGCTGGAATCCGACGGTAGACACGGAGAGGTGCAGACGCGGCTTATGATGATCGTTAATGAACCGAACAAAGCGAACCCCAGCGGTGTTTATAAGAAGATCGTTAAGGTAGATATGGTCGAGGTGGACATACTCGATGGTTACCTTCTCGTGGTCTGCTGCGATACACAGAGCAAACCAACAAGAAGACCAGAGAGTATGCCCAGCCCAGACAGTCCTCTAGTATCCAAATTCCCTCGGAATGTCAGTTTGAGCCCAGACGGCCCAAACTCGACGACCATGGAATGGGGATAGTAGATTCGGAGGTGGAATAGAAGCTTCTTCGTATATTCCTCCGAATCCGGACAACAAGTGTACCTGACGAAATGGCTCCAGTAGCCTAAATCTTCTTCGATGACCTCACCGGGGATCCGCGATGGCTCGAACTTGTTGAGAAAATCGCCACGATCGGACACGGTTGATACACGATAAAAAAGTGAGAACAACCGATGAAGTAAGAAGTATAGACGAGGCTCACACAGGCAATTTTGGAATTGTCGTAGTTTCGGAAGGACCTGTTCCCCCAGGAACCAGGTCTCATTCGCTTCCACGACACCGGTCGACATAAACATGCGGTCATTCATATATACTATGGACATGATGAGATAGTATAGTAAGGAAAAAGAAAAGAAAAAAGAGAAGATATCCGCACAGAGAAAGAATTTTTTTTTTGTTGAAAAACCCGAACTACACCAACACGTCACTGACACTTGGAAAAATATCTGATAAAATTAAGTTCGAAAATTTTTTTTTACACGAAAAAATTGGAAAAATATAAACAATATACGTAAAAGTGGAAAAAATAACACGTAAAATAGCGTAAAACAGTAAAAGCAAAGACAGAATACTGACGAAAGAATTAAAATTAGTAATTTTATATTAACAATTTGACCGAGATTCATAACTTGGATATCGGAAAAATTTGTCTCCCCTTTTACCCCAACCTACGAATATCAAAACAAATCAGTAATATGCATAAGCCATTTTCTCGTAAATAACTTAGACGTTGCATTCTTTCTGTCTCAGAAAATGTATACGAATCTACTTTTCTATTTTGCAATAATTATTTCTTCGACTAGTATTGCGCAAAGAACATCGTCTGACCCATATAGGATTACGACGGCGTCAACTGGCGCTTATTTTCAAGAAATAAGCAATATTTTTGTATATTCTAAATCTGCCCCAATAATTTACTCCATTAAGCTAGACTTGCATGAATCAGCGGATAAATTATTAGAAACGAATTTCAAACACCGGTTGTGTAATGAAACAACCTGGAAAAATTGCAAATATGCAGAAATGGCAAAACGATTAAAAAATACCATAAAAATCTGAAAGAACAAAACATTGCGATGATACAAGATTTCTATTCGACACCATCGTCTGTTCGAAGCAAACGAAGCGTATTCACCCCGATCAGATCTTTCTTCGGAGATGCGCTACGATTTTGCTGTCGAGTATTAAACTTTAGAGATGGACGAAACTTCTTGGCGAATGAAATCTCGTTAAAAGAAGAATACGATATTATTAAAAACCAGCTACTAATCGAGCATGCAGCCTTAGTAAATACGTCTACTAATCTGCATAGCTTCATTGACCATACAAACAATTTTATGACAAGATTTATCTCGCATACAAATTCTTTTATGGAAAATTTGCTAGAAGAACACGAACTTCTAATCTCGCTAAACTATATACAAGGATTCTATGATAATTACCTAATAAACACGTTAAGACTATCAAACATCCTAACGTCATGTAAATCTCATATGATCCCATCTTCAATTATCTCAAAGGAAATATTAAAAAAAGACTTAGTAAAACTTTCAAAAATTACGAAAAATCTAGGTCTCGACCTAGCAATACCCATTAAGGACATTCAAAATTATTATCATGCTGAACTTGTAAACTGCAATTTCTTTAAAAACACGTTAGAACTAGAAATTAAAATTCCCCTAAAACAGTTAGATTCAAAATATGAAATTTACGACTTTATTCTGCTCACATTCAAAAGTCATTCTAATGAACTGTGTAGCTGGGATCAAGAACCATCCTTGATAATTCATGAAATCAGAACAAATTCTGTACGTTATATTAGTGGAACCAACCTCCATTACTGTAACTCAGACAAACCACTATGCTTCCTTCCTTCTAATAGAGGAAGTGATAAATTATCGTCTTGTGCAAAGAATTTATTCTTCCAAGACTTAAACCAAAACCTATTACAATCTTGTTCATTTAAATGCAATCCTAATAATAATCAAATATTGGTGCACCCGATTGGCCACACCAAGTTTGCTATTGTAAATTTTAACTCCCTCGTAGCAACTAATTCCGTTACGAAAAAATCTGAAAAATTAAAAATAAACAATGATTCCCCTGGAACCTTCATTCTGGACGTACCTTGTCACATCCAAATTAAAGATATCGATGAAAATAACAAAAATAATGTAATCATCCCCATAGAAATCCCTTGTCTCTCTGAATCATTAGAAGAGACTATTAAAATCGAAAATCATTTATCACTCTTGTGGACATATTTTTCTGATTCGATAGAACCTTTTGATCTTGCCATTGATCTGGCAACGACAAAGGTCTACAACCCAAATTGGAAAAACTTTGTTCCTCACACTGTTCCCATGAACAATTTGGAGAACAAAATTAAATCCATCAAACTGCAAATACCCGATCAAAATTTCAATGATTATATAACTTTCATTAGTGAAATGTTCCTAATATGGTTAAGTGCAATCTCACTTATTTTAATAATTATTATTGTATATTTAAAATTAACCTGCCACCAAAACTGTGTGAATCTAACAAAAAGCACAGCATTGTAAAAAATTACGCAAAATAATACGATATATTAACTATTTATATATATACGTAAGAAAAATTTATTACTCATAATTAAGACTTGTAAAAATGTTATTCTAAGTATATATACTCATACTCGCATTATATGACGTAAT
Source organism: Ericerus pela (assembly GCA_011428145.1). Lineage (NCBI taxonomy): Eukaryota > Metazoa > Arthropoda > Insecta > Hemiptera > Coccidae > Ericerus > Ericerus pela. The sequence goes on from WOFM01000484.1 coordinate 3,641, forward strand.
TTTAATCATGACATATGTATGTGTTGGATAGACTTTGGAAAATTTTTTTTTCCTTATTTTTTTTTGTTCCCCCCGGAGAATTGTGTAACGTATATTTTCGTCTATTTTGAGAAATGACGAACATATTCGTTCACTTATTTTCGAATACCAAAAATGTAGATATTTGTCAACAAATTACCTTCCTATAACTCTTCATAAACAACCACAAAACTATTCGTATTTAATTTTACATATACAGATATACCTTCTGTATATTTTTGACCTAGTTGTACCTGTCCCTCGAGTACTCGACGAGTCAGCACAACCCTATAATAACAACACCCTACCTCACTTTACCTATCCGACACGTACGTTTTCATACCCTGAACGAGTATATAATCCCTCGATTCAGTTGTATAATTGTTCAGTTCAGTTTAGTTCAGTTCTCCAACAGCTACTTCTAAGTACCTGGAACCTCTCTCGTAGAAGTCTCTGGTGAACAGATAGTCTTGCTTGTTGAATTGTAATTGAATATGTATTAATATTAACGTAGAAAAGTTAACTGTGATGTACAGAATATTATTGTATTAAAAGTGTAAACTCACTCTTGTGTTTAAAATATTATTGAGTCTCAAACGAATGTTAAGGTCCACTATAGTTTGTGGATGTCTAAACTGAATCTATTGTAGAAATATTACTACTTTGAAGTACGTGGTATTTCGTGTATGGTGTACTCCCAAAAGTGGTCGTAAATAGGTACTACACAACCTCTTTTGGCCGTTACAATAATATAACAGATAATAATAATATAGTAAATAATAATCACGAATTAAGCCAGAATATAGAAAAATTAAAAATAGATAAAAAAATGATATGGCATAGGAGATTGGGACACTTATCAGGAAAAAATTTAAAATTCTTGACAAAGGTCTCAAGAGGTATTCCGAACGGAATTACATTTTGTGATGACGAATTCGGTCTGTGTGAGACATGTGTGAAAGCAAACTCTAGGAGATTGGGACACAGTGGAACCCGCACTAGACCAGAAAGAAAACTGGAACTCGTTTTGTCAGATACAATGGGCCCCTTTTCACTAGGTATATATGGTGAAAAGTATGTTTTAATATTCGTGGATCATGCCACAAAATATACTTTTGTCTCCACTATTGAGAAAAAATCAATGTTTTTTGAGGAGTTTAAAAAACTGTACAGGAAATTAAAATCGAAGTTCCCGGATCACCCAATAGCTACGTTAAGATGTGACAATGCAAGGGAGTATCTGGATTCGAATATGAAAACATTTTGTGAGGAAAACGGCGTGAACCTTGAGCCTGTCATTCCGTATTCACCAGAGTTGAATGCGATGGCCGAAAGGCAGAATCAAATGATCATGGCAAGGACAAGGGCCATGTTGTTCGACTCCAATCTGGATTTCAGTTTCTGGTCTTTGGCTGTTCTGACGGCTGTTTACGTTATAAACAGAAGCCCAACTAGGGCCAATAGAGATCATAAGACCCCTTTTGAAATGTTTTACGGCATAAAGCCAGACCTATCTAATATGAGAGTTTTTGGGTTTCTCGCTTATAGACATATTCCCATAGAAGTCCGTCAGCAACAAGCCACAAAAAATAGAAGAAAAAAAGTAAATATTGAACACCCAAAACTAACCCAGAGATCCGATAAAGGAATATTTGTAGGGTATACTAATAGCGGGTACTGTATAAGGGACCCATTGATAGATAAATCACACGTTACATGTGACGTAAGATTTGACAAAACAAAAAATATAAAACAAATAGAAAATAAAGATAATAATAATGAAATAATACAGGATAACAATAATATAATAGAAACCCCTGTAATATTAAATTTATTTAAATCAAGATATAAAAATTACATCGAGGACCACATCCCTCAAAAATGGGAGGATGTCGAAAACAACCCTTTTAGGGAAGAATGGCAACAAGCCATTACTGACGAGCTGAAGTCACTATCTGATATGGGCGTGTGGGAAGTCGTCCCAAGGGAGAGAAATGTGAAGTTAGTGGATACAAAGTGGTGTTTCACCACAAAACCCGACAACCAAGGCATTCACATACCGAAAGCCAGGTTGGTTGCAAGAGGGTTTAAAGATCTCACTCACTATTCTCTAACTGAAACATATGCCCCAGTAATCCAATATTGGCTGATAAGGTGGATATTATCCATCACAAATAAGTATAATTTAAATATAACACAGTTCGATATAAAAACAGCGTTCCTCAATTCACAAATAAAATACCCTATATTTATATCAAACCCTAAAGGATGCCAACTAGGCAAAAATAATTGCCTAAGATTAATAAAGTCTATATATGGACTGAAAACGTCTTCCAAAAGTTGGTACGATTTGCTGAATTCAAAAATAATTCAAGCTGGATTCACCCAATCAAAAATAGATAGATGTTTATATATAAAACAAGATAATAGCGGTGCAATGGAATTTTTAATAGTCTATGTGGATGACATGTTGGTTAGTAACCACAACGAGTGGTCACAAGACTTAATAAATACCTTCAATAACAATTTCACATTAAAAATAGAAAATAATCCAATTTTCTTCGTGGGATTTGAAATAAATCAGGATATTTCTAGAAAACAAATTATATTAACACAAAATAGATATATTGATAAAATCTTCCAGAATTTGGAATGATGGAATGTAACCCATCTTCCACACCTATGGAGACAGAATTAAAAATAAATAGGCCAAAAAATAGGTTGGATGATACCGAATATAGGGCTATGATTGGGAATTTGCTATATGTGGCAAGACTAACCCGCCCGGATATTGCCTTCGCCGTCAATTATTTGTCACATTTTCAGGCATCCTCCAATAGTGAAGTAAAAAATTATGTTCGTCGTATCATTAGATACCTTAAAACCACAAGGGATTTCTCTCTGGTCTTCCACTCTGACCAAACACATATTAAAGCTTTTGTCGATGCGTTGTATGCACCCGACGTAGACGATTCACCTATAGATATAAATAACTTGGAGAAAGGGTGCTCCACAACAGGTTACATGATATTCGTTAACGGAGACTTGTTAAATTGGGCCGTTCATTGGCAGAACTCGGTTGCAACCTCGTCGACTGCAGCCGAATTAATTGCATTGAATGATGCACTAGACGATATATATGTGATCTGGAGACTAACTGAGAGTGTTTTCTCTGTAACCAACCCAGTGCAAGTCTATGAGGACAATATATCTGCTTCTCGTATTGCATCTGGGGGAGGCCAGAAACGCTCCAGGTCTCTGGCAATCAAATGCTACGCAGTATTGGAAGCTTTCCAAAATAAACTTATAAGTTTTAATGATATTAGGTCACCTGATCAAGTCGCTGATATACTTACTAAAGCACTTGATCGGAAAACCTTCCAAAATATTGTTACGAGAATACTCACGACAAGTCAACTTTTTGGCCAATAGTCTTAATTGACATAACCCTCAAAATTTTTGATATTTAGTTTTGGACTGCGGATGGGCGTCGGTCTTTTAGCGCCTATCGTAAACTGAGCAGTCCATATGTTGTTTCACACTTCACATCATAATGTTAAATAGGTTCCCCGTCGCTGCTCTACCTCTCTTATTGGTATCAGCATTCCCCAATATATACAATTGATTCCCACAATAGAATATTTATACCAAATACCCAAACAATTAATTATAGGGACATATATATATATATATATATAATAATATTATTTCTCTACAGCTGACGATGAGGAGATATTGATCTCTCCGACCTGCCATTTTTATTTATATATTTTTTTAAATTAAAATCACACAATACTTATAAGACATGACACAATAGCAGAGGGTTAAATGTATACCTCATGTTAATAATTACACGATATATTTAAGATAAAACACTTGACATATACATCCACACACATTTTAATTGTACAACATAATACTAGACAACGACATATTTAATTTTTGTTTTACCATTTTTATATATATAGCAATTTTATATGACACTTATATGTAATAATTTTGACTGCTATTGCTTATTTTAATATTTTTTTATTGTTTATATGTTTTTTTTTGAATACGTACAATGTGTGACACATTCTTTTTTACTTATATGTTCGTTCGTCCATTTTGAATCGCAGGGGGGTGTTGGGATACAATTCCCTCACTACCTCACGAACACGGAACATTACATTGACTAATACTGTATGTAACATACTATTACATTTATTTGTTTTACATGTGGTGACACTGATCGCCAATATAATATTCTTTCCGGAGAATGTTCTCCGTTCGTCAGTCGTTGTACTAACCTCGTTAATAAACATTTTCAAGATGGAAGTCTGTACTTATCTTTTCTGTGTAAAGTGATTAGACCTCACCTCAATAGATAGTTAATACCCGTTACAATTGGTGGTGTTGTTTATGTTCATCATATAAACCCCAAAAACTCAACAACTTGTTATCGTATCAACAATTTTGAATTTTCACAGTTTCACAACTTTCATTGGGCAGAGAGTTCTTCGAACTTCGAATTTATATTAACAGTGAAATAAAATTGTGGGGATTATACTCGTATGAGGTATTAGGGGCTTGCACCCCTTGAGACAGTCACCACCCAAAGGCTGTCATATTTATCGTCTATAAGAAGTCAAACAATAAATACACTTGTACATTTATATGTTTGTACCTGTACGTACAGGTAAGATACATGGCACAGGCTGTGATCAATTACCCAATAACAATCTCGGTGATGTCACAGACCAGTACCAAATGCATGTTGAACATGATCCAGATAACATGTTATTGCTGAAACTACTGATCCGATTGAGTTAGATGAAGTTACATTGATAGAAGATGACTGTGAAAAGTTCTACAATGAGCATACTTATGTCGTACATTATTTTACAATGGCCAACCATCAGTTTTGCCAAAAACAGGAATGTTAAGCGATTTTTTACCCAAAACCTACTATGAAACAATGACTTGTGAACATGCTAAGACCTGGATAGTGGCAATAAATGCAGAATTTGACTCTCTGAAAGTGAACTTTTGAACTTCATGTAACTGCAAATTGCTTGACACTAGATGGCTCTTCCACAAAGTTTGACAAATTTGGTGAGGAAAAAGCAAAAGCTTGTTTAGTTGCTTGTGAATACTGGAAAATGCATGAACATAATGAGCTTGATAAGTATTCCCGTATGTCATATTGACATAATACATTTTGTATTATCAATAGCAACTATGCTCGACCTAAATTTTATTTTGATTGATGTGGTCCCAGCATTTTGTAGGGGGAAATAACCGAAAATATGTTTGTCCGCATAACATAGAGCCTTGACATTGATAAGAAAATTTTTGCGCTGAAATTTTCACATTCATTGTACGGACTCAAGACTGCAGCTTTGATGTGGTACGATAAGTTAAAAAATGTGATCATCTCAAGTGGTTTTAAACAGGCAGAATCTTTATATACATAAAACTTGAGATAGAATTTTGTTATTGGTAACACATGTAGACAATTTATTACTCGTTACTAATGAACATACTTTTACAGAAAATTTTATTAATGTACTTGAAAAGCACTTTAAAATAAAGTATGTAAATGAACCAGAATATTATCTTGGTTTAAAATTAACACAAAATCGACCAAAACGTATATTACACATAACCCAGGAAAAGTATATAAAGAAAATGTCTGAAAATTTTGGTATTGATATACTTTCAAAGTTAAATACTCTGATGGAAGCCAATCCCGAAGTAAACCACATTCATATCCTTGTGAAGATACCGAATTTTGAGGAATTATAGGGGCAATACTTTATGGGCACGATACACACGCCTAGATATTAATTTTGCTGTAAATAAATTGGCAACTTGTCAAGGTTATATTACCCACAAAATTAAGCAGTACGCAAAGAGGATAATCAAATACCTCAATAATACTTCTGATTACGAACTTGAATATCGTGGAACTGATCCGCAAACTTTACAAAGTTTCATCGATTGATCATTCGCACCCCATGCAACTTGTAAATCAGTATTGGGGTATACTCTTTTATATCATGGGGATGCAATACTCTGTGCAATGAAGAAACAAACCATTGCAACCAACTCATCGATATAGCAGCAGAAATAATTGCAGTTAACCAAGCACGTGATGAACTTTTGGTTCTTCATCACTTATGCAAAGAAATTTATGAAGTAACTTTTATCAAATTGTGGTACATGAAGATAATACTTCAACAATAAAAGCATTGTCAGGATGTCAACAGCTTGTAGAATGCGGAACTTTTACATTCACCTAAGCTTAGTACAACATCAGATCCGTTCTGATGTATTTTTACTCGAAGAAACACCAGGTGAATTACAAGTAGCTGATATACTAACGAAGGCCCTTGACCGAAACATGTTTGAATGTTTCCGAAGTCATTTGTATATCCATCAACACAATTAGAAAAAACAAAAGAAACGTAATTAATTAAAATTTTATTTGATGTATTTCCTTATGAAAAATTTTATTTTGTGCAATGATGTTTAGCAAACGTAATTTTCGTAGAATTTTACATTTGAGAATGGAAATTATGGTAAAGAATTTTTTTTTTACTATTTTTGTTTGTTTAATTTTTCATAAGTCATTTTGTTTGTTGTTTTGCAATTTTTATATATATTAATATCTACATTCTCGCATAGAAAAATACGATAATAGTTTTCTATTGTTAAATTTGAGGAGGGCATACTTTAAAAATATAATTTTAGTATTACCTAAAATGAACTTAATTTTTTTTTTTGTTAAATGTATCTTGTTTACAAAAAGTTTTTTATTTTTTTGACAAATTGCATCCCAGTATTATTTTTTAGTTCTAATTGTAATTGATCGAGTTTTGAGTTTTGATCATTGATCGTGATTAATCAATTTTATTGTTCATTTTGTTTTCTCTCGAAGCTATTGTTTCTATACATCAAGGAGGGTGTTGAGTTTTTGGGGTGAATATAAACAATACCACCAATTGCTTTGACTATATACATACTGGACTGCTAATACTGATAAGAATAACACAGAGTCTAATGAACAACCGGTGAAGTTGAGTGAGACACCCGTATCCCCGTTCAAAATGTTAGTTTACTGGTTTGCTGTTTAAAAACATAGAGCTACCTGATCCGCATTTAACCGAATTAATTACAAATTTCTAATTAAAAATTAGAATTAGACATATTTGTAAGAATATTTCGCAAGTAGATGAAAACATTCGTCATACAGCAACGAAAAATATTATTTTTATGCATCAATAAATCAAATTTTAAATTGATTTAACTGAAATTTTTGAACTTCTGAGTTTTAAAAAACTACAACATTACCGAATTAATTCGTAATTAGAAGCAATAATTGTAGTAAGAAGAGACCTAGTCAAAGGAAAAGACAATAAGTATTAATAAATTTGATAATGAACTAACATTTTGAACAGGGATACGCCTGTTTGTTTTGAACACAGCTTTTTATCAGTATTAGCAGTCCAGTATGTATATAGTCAAAGACCAATTGTGACGGGTATTAACTATCAGCAGTAAATATCACTTATTTACTGTTACTCATTTACAGTTTTTATGCGACCCTTCTTCCTGTTTTTACCAGTTCTCAGTATCTAGAGTATACTTGAACATGGTGTTTGTTAAATGAGTTATACGATAACATGATTATTTTTTGATATAAATTGAGTAATTTCTCAAATTTCCAATACAAGTCTCTATGACAGACTGAAATTGAGAATTTTTGTCAGGCTTGCAAAGTGTGAAAGTGAAACCTCCCCCACAAGCAGTGTACATACTAAAATTTTTCTAAGAGTTACGTCACTATCGTATGACACTGTTTGTTTTCATTTAAAATTCAACTATTATCGATTCATTAAATACTCTGACTGTATAATACAGGACCAGTAAAGCTCTATGAGACCAATGTACTTTTTAATGTTAAGACATGACCGCAAAAAAATGGGCAATGCCAGCATACTTTCTGCATATTTTTAACGTTTTGCTTGAGTTCACCAATTTAGAATTCATCTTTCAAAGACATCTCTTAAATTCACAAGAATAGTGTACATAAACACAAGACAAAGTAGTCAAAAGGGATGGTCTGGTTGCCTATCTAGTACCAGCATATCTAACTACAAATCATCTTTCTTTACTGCTCCAGTACTATACATATAGTAAAAGATTAAATACAAATAATATGGTGGATACATGAAAGAGATAAGGGCAATTGCCCCCTGCACTCAATTTTGAAAAAATAAAAGAACAAAAAAGAAAAATTTTACTGAAAACCTTTTTATAAACCTAATTTGCTTGCAAGCGGGGATCACCAAATTCAAATTTACCCTTTTGTTAAGAGTGGCTGTATCTGTCTATGTCACAAATGGGATTCAAACTCCATAATGGCTGATTTAGATAAACATTTTCATCATTATTCTGTTAGAAAATGCGTCATACTCGTCATTGTAAGTCATAAGAATTTCAAAAACTATAGGGATCTGTAACCTATTTATCGCTGTCAACTATTTATATTCTTTAATAAAAATATGGAATTTAAAAAGGAGTCATAAATAAAATTAATAATTCAATATTAATTTTTAGGTACTATGTTTCAATTGAAAATAATGTTTCACTTGGTCATTAATTTGTACAGTTAGGAAACTTATGTCTTTAATGTCCATAAGACAAGAAAATATACGTTGTCACACACCTAACTTGCTCACTAAATCCGACAATGACTAACAGCAACCTCTTCAGCACAGTTGCTTGTCTACCTACATTCTTTCGTAGACAAGTGTCCTGTTTTCCCACCAGGCATGCAGGAGATTGTGGGTGTGCCCATGATACTGGGGGTGGTTTCTGTAGCCAGTCTTCCAAGACTCGCTGTCCCTACAGATCTGTAAAAAAGAGATTGAATTGCATACACACACGAGTACATTATTGTTATTTATTTATAAAATATTTACACAAAAATGATACTTCAGACTACCTATTTACAAGTGGGCCGCAAATCGTATTATAAAGTAAAATAAATTTAAATTTATTTTTCTTCAAGTTGGGAACCAACATGTGGTTCCTAACTTCTGATTTGTGGTCCGATAAAATTGTTGGATACTTTGGACAGATTGTCACTGGTCAGCACTATAAAGGAGTGATTCTGAAAGGAAGAAGTACATTTGGATTAGAAATTTTTTAAAGTGAATTTGTGATAGTTGACAAAGTTATCATAATTTTGGTTCATGTGGATTCTCTACCAACTGATCTGAATAGGTAGCTGGATGGTAGAATAAGTATTTGGCATGGTTGACTTGTCATGGCTTCAAAGATAGCTCAACTCCAATGGTACCACCAGCATTGGAGTTGTTGGTAGTGACTGTGTGCATGCGTGCTTTTACGGATTAAGTTTGAATAGAATTTAGTCCAACACTAGGCTACCTTCTGCATCATTTGCTCTTAGCTTGAGTGGTGTACCAAGCCTTTGCGAGATATCATCAGGTTGACTACAGGGGCTAACTTGTAGATTCCTGGCTTTGTCATAACGTCCAACCCATGGACTATGTCTCCAATTTTTGGTTTGAAGCTAACCATACAATAAGCATTGCTTACACCTTTTGGGATTCTATCTCTTAGATCTGTGAGATAAAGTCCTTTCCATGCAGCCCAAAGCTTAATAAGGTTATCCTTGTCAGTTTTCAAGAGACTTTGTAGGTTTCTGGATGTTATGGTGGTTTTGTCAAGTAGCTTGTTAAGGTCAAGGGTGAAATTTTTGGAACTTTGTTTGCAGGAAGTGTGCAGGTGTCAACATCACCTGCTCACATTCATCTACTGCTGGGCAAATCAGTCCCTCATTCATCATCACCTGTATATTTTTAGGCGCTGCTTTAAAATTAAAGCCATGGTGAGAGTGTGGACCTATGACCCTTTCAAATGCCTGTTTAAAGACTCCTATGAGTCTTTCATACAATGCACCATACTAAGGAGCCTTAGGTGGAGTAAAGAGCCAAGTTATGCCTTTTTGCATCAGTTTGTCACTTATAGAGCTGTCTGATGTGAATGCTTCCCAAAATTGTGGTAAGCTGATTCTAACTAACCTAAATTGGGCAGCATTGTCAGACAATATTGCTTTTAGAAATATGTCCTACAGGTGGCTGCCATTGTAAACTTAATGCCTGTATGACTATTGAATGTATGTTCATTCAATAGTATCAGTTTTGTTAAATGAGAGTAATAGTACTTGGGACAAAATGTCATCAGTAAACGGCATTACAGATAGGTAATTTCTCAACGTTAGTAACCTTGATTTGTCCATGGTATTGTGAAATTTTTTGTATGCCACATATTCTGGTAGATTGTGGAGACCAGAGAAGTATTTTTTCTGGTCTGCGTATACATATAAACCATAATAATGCAAATTGATAATTGTTAGGCAATATTGCCCAAGGAGAAACCAACCTGCAACATGTGAGTCATTTTCTGGAGAATTTTCTAATACCTGTTAGGCAATGATAGAAAATTCTCTTGAGACTTATTAGAGAGTTGAATTTGTCTATATCTATGTTGAATGGTGTATTTGTAGGTTTGTGTATAATGCTTTCATAAGGTCTATTTGCTATTGGATTTATCCTTGTTTTTTTTTGGATAGATCCAATGCATGCTGTAAGCTCATATGTTCATTGGGTTGTGTCAGATCTAATTCTGTCTGATTCAGATCTTGTGTTTGTTTGTCAACTTGTGTGGCAAACATTTTAACTTCACAAACATAATTTATCAAGTTCATAGTAAAATTATGGATATTGGGTAGCTAAGTTACGTGACTTCAACTGTCTATTTAGTTTGGCAGGCTTGTGACTGTCAAATATAGGGTCTATTGAAGAGGGTATGATTTCTCATAATTTAACAGAGATGTTAGAGATTCTTTTAAGGTTGAGAATACTGGTATAGTTTTCTCCTCCTCTGATAGATCTGGTAGAGACTGAATTATGTGTAAATTAGTCTACAGCCATTTTAGTGGGTGGTGGCTTAACCATTCTGGGCCTGACCACCAGGTAATATTGAATAAGTCATCTACTAATGCTCCACTAGAGCTGACATCTGCTGGGTTGTCGGCTGTTGGAAGATAGCAAAATTGAAAGTTGGGGACACTTTTAATTTCAATAATGCAGTTCAAGACAAATTGTCTCAACATTCTGAGTCCTAATAACCATGTTAGGATGCATTTACTCTCAGACCATAAGTAGGTTGGACTGTTTTCTAGGTTTAGCAGTTTTCTTATATTTTTTATTCCTCTAGCTCCAATTAATGCTGCTAACAATTCCAATTTTATAATTGTTACCGTTTTCATTGGTGCTATTGTGGATTTCCCTATGACAAATCTGGTCACTGTTTTATTACTATCTGTGTTATGTAAGTGTAAGAACGATACCATAGAGAAAGCAATTTTTGAGGCATCTACGAAGATGTGTAGTTGTGTTTCATTCAGGTTGTAAGTACCCAAATAAATTTGAAGAGGCAGGCAGTGAGCTGTGCACTGGGATAAATCTTCGATTAACTTTGTCGCTATTGGTTGAAGTGACATAAGTAAAGATTCATCCCGTTTGTAGTTTTTGTTCCGAAGCTATAAACACCTATTCATATTAATATTCAAATTTAAAAAGATTTTCAGCCACAAAATAGGTGAAATTTGAATGCATCCAAAGTGGATACCTTTGTTGTTTGCAATATTCTCCAGGTTGAGGGATAGTATAGACAATTTTGTGAAACTTAAAAATGCCACCACAGAGTCTATATAAAATATAAAGCCATTTTTAAAAAATACAAAATATTTGAGGTATATGTGTGATTTTACTCATATGTAACACATATTCCAGTGTTTTTGGAACTTACCTATTTTTAATTTATATCTAAAATATTAACCTAAATTTTTCTCTCTTTTCTATAGACTTATCTATTGAAAGAGAAAAAAATATAGGCCAGTCAGAAAGTTTCATAATCACCTGATTTGCTTTTGTTCCCTCTCAGTTGATCATCCAAACTTTCACATTTTTTTCTACTCTTGTTCTTTTTGGTGGGAGCATAATATTTTGTTTGTTTTTATTTTATTTTGTACCTATTTTTGTTTAAAACTGTGGGGACAATACTCTTATGAGGTAAAGGGTCTTGTACCCCTCAATGACAGTAGCCGTCAAAAGGCTGGCTTATATTTGTCTGAAAGATGTTAAACAATTACATGCATGTCTGTTTGTATGTTCTTACCTGTACATACATACAGGTAAGATACATTGTACAGACTGTGACAAATTACTGATAAAGATCTCAGTGATGTCACAGCCTGGGACCAAATGTGCTGCATTGTTTCTTATCACTTTACAGAATACAAAATGAAGTAAGAAGTAACGTTATGACCATATGTATATGTACATATGTGTATCTGTGTGTGTGCGCACACGTGCCAAATCCCCTATATAAATTCATAGAACTGGTGACAAAATTGCCAGTGTTTGCCTAGGATTTGGCTCTCCCATACATTCGTGTATGATGTTGCAGAACACACAAAGCTGTTGATTACCTTATATGTGTGAATACTTCTCACAACAGGGTATTCTACAAACATGTTCAGTTGAATTCATGTTTTGTCTTGGTTTGGACTGTTTTATTTTTGTATTGTGTTTGGTATGTAAATCTTTTACTATTTTAATATATGGTTTTGTATTTGTACATATTATTTTTCTTGTGTTGGTAAAAACAACACATTAGGCTAGGTAGTTAAGTTGTTGGCAAGTTCATGTATTTCAAGTGATTACAAGATTTACAATGATGTTAGGGCAAAAGATTTAGACTGTTAGGGAAATCTGTCTTTTTATGAATGTAACTTTATAAAAATACCCAGGAAAAATTGAAATTTGGTAACTCTGGCTGTTATCTGGGCAGGATTTTTATAGTCAGAATCTGTATGTTTTACAAAAAATTGGACTTTGGTAGTTCCAGAATTCCAGGATTTTGGAGTTCAGGTTAGTCTGTGGAATTGTGTATGGTAAAATTTTGTGTAACCAACGAGGTTTTCTATGTGGCATATAATCTCCCTGGTTGGTGTACCACAAATTTTCCCTATTCATCAGTTACATGTAAGGAATAGATTGGTGGGAATGTTTTGATTATTACTGGGGTGTTACCCAGTCATTCATTCTGAATGCTCCCTTCACCGAGTTCAATTGTCTACTAAAATATAAAATTTCAGTGAAAGAGACTGCTACATTTTCAATTTTCCTATTAATGTGATAACATTTTTATTTTCTGTATGGGACCTGTTTTTGAATTCGATGTTTCTTTATTTTCCTATTTTTTCTCACACATCGATAAAATATCGATATTGGTTTACATGCATTTTCCATTTAACATCGAAAAATATAGATTTTTTTATATATCGAATTTTTATAAACCAGATCGATATTTATTTACATGTATTTCCCATTTAACATCGAAATCAAATTTTTATCAATATATTAAGTAGCTAAAATATTTAGTGGAAGAAAATCAGTCGGTGAATCGAGTAGAATACATTGATGGATTAAAGTCAAATAATATGAAAATGTTATCACATTAATTGTAATCAGCTTCAGCCACTGATACTGACCACTAGTTATCGTGAACGATGGTGTCGTACACGATTCGATAACGATAATGTGATACAATATCGTTATCTCACTGACGTCATTGATCAACTCTATGACATCAGTAGAACAGACCTATCAAAACGTTGCCAACTTACACAAACAACACAGACAAGTTCGTTACAAGAAATAACGAACAACGTCATTCGGCTAATGGCGACAAACTGGAAAGACCACGTTCTTTTATATTTGTCTCACTACATGGTAACAGAGCAAATACAGTCCTCGAAAAGTGTTTTATGTTATAAGTTGAGTGAATTTGTGTATTGGTGCTCAAGAAGTGTTTAGTTACAAAACAGTAGGAAGAATAAAGAAGATACAGACAACCATTAAACAGCGCAAACACATGTCCACAACGGACAGCACAGAACAAAACAGACGTAAGTAATCAAACACAATAAATACAGTGAACTTTTATTACAGAACATATTCATAGAACTTATATATAAACAAGTGAGATAAATGTAATAAGCTAGACCAAACTTCACATGCACAAAACATAAATCAACGACGTATATTAACAAAATATTTGTTTCACAGATCCAGCAATGGGAAAAAAGAAAAAGAAAACTGCAGAACCAGCAAACGTACAGCAAGAAAATCCAAACCCAGATGCAGACGCACACCCATCACCTCTATGTATTCCAGAACAGCCCAGGCAACATCCATCACTGCTCACACGTAACCTAACAACAATGACATCAAACCCACAACAAATTAAAGTAAATCAAACAAACCCACCAGGATTAACATTAGAACCCAACAAACCCACACAAGTAACAAAATCAGTTGCAATAACCATACCAACTACCGCGACGCACACATTAACAAAACCGATCTCCCAACCGACATACTCATCCATAACATTTACGGACAATCAACAGGTATCAAGATACAGACCTACTACAACGGCATTACTAAAACAGCTAATAGACCACACGTAACACAAGGAATATTACCTATTCCTAACATCACGCAAACTCAACCAATTCATGAACCACAAAAACAAACCTACTATACTACAACAAACCCACAATTCACACAACAAATGTTTAAAAAACCCCAACGCACATACATAGAAATATCAATGACAAGAGCAGAAAACAAAATACAACAAGCCAAAACATACAACGTAGCAGTATACCAACTGGCAGATGTACGTATTTTTCTCAGCGTACTACAATTTCAATTAACAGACCTAGACAACCTACCTACAAATGCAGACACACAATTTTACCAAAAAATTTACGATATCAAAGAAGAACTCACAATACAAATTACTAGACTTAACTACGAATTTGAAGAATTACAAACTGCAAGGAAACTACAACAACAAACCGCCCAACAATATTTACAGACCAAATAACCTTCTGAAATTTACTGCGAAACAAACATCACCAACTCACCAAGCAAATGTCAAAGAACAGTATCACAAACATCCAGCGAAGAAATGCAAAGTCCTCGATCCACTGGATACTACTGCTCCAGATCAGAGGACAGATACAGACCCGCAACACCTCCAGGTAATAACCCAGATATTCCCACAATAACTCTTGAACAAACACCAATAAGAAAACGATCATCGAAATGGACTTATAAAGACGATCAAACACCACAAACACCGACCATAGAAACAAAAAAATCAAAGATACAGAACACAACAGAAGAAACAACACCACTCGACCTAACACCCACAAGAACAAATACTAACACGGATACGAACACAATACCACAAAGACGGGTCATAATAACTAATACACACATACAAACTTCAAACAAACAACCTACAAACATTATTTTGAATCAACCAACAGAAATAATAACGGAACAAACAACTCAAGACAACAACAAACAAGAATATCCAAAAGGTACACAAAACCCAACATTACAAAAGAACACACTTCATATACCAAAAGTTTGGGAAATACCCACTGGATCAAACACATTAACCCAATCATGTTTCCTCAAGACACCAAAATATAAATTACCCAAATTTAATGGTAAACGTATATCGTACCCAGATTTCATAACATCTTTCATGAAATACATACACATACGAGAAGATATCATAACACCACAAAAATGCAAAATATTAGAAGATGCTATGCCTGAAAACATCAAACAAAGACTAACAACATTAGACCATAACGAACAAGGCTACTTTAGAAGATTACAATACTTACATGACGAATCCAGACTACGATTAGAACTATGGCAAACCCTGAATAACATACCTTTAGCACAAAACACGAAAGAAGGCTTACGCACTGCATACGACAAAACGTGTATGTTACTAGACACAATACATGACTTTGTACCAGAACTAACAGACGATCTCACTTTCCCAACATTACTAAGAATTTTCCCAAGAAATTCCTACTCCAACAGGATAGACATATCTCAACCAAACTCAAAAGCAGTCTTAGAAGCAGTATACCAAGAGATCAAAACAAGAAAAGCCAGACATAACAAAAGAGGTATACAAAATGCAAGAAACACAACAACAAAATAACACATACTACAGAGACAGAACATATAACAACCCTAACAGACGTCAGTACAATAGACCACAATACAACAAACCTTATAACAATAAAAATATAACAGAAACTCCAGGACAGCTTAAAAGCAGCCCCAATTTTCATACAAATACTGACCAAGGTAAACCTTCGCCAGAACAATATATAGATAACGATATAGATGATTTCTCTGTTCCAGCATACCATTCAAAAACAGACCCGGACACCAGCATCCCAGAGCAACTTTACAGCCCAGCAGTACCAACAAAACAAAGATGTATGTTTTGCAAGGGCCCACATTGGAGCTACCTCTGCTGTCACAAGAATTACAATACATTAGAAAACAGACGTACATACTTCAGACAATACAACTTATGCCCCAAATGTGGAATCTTAGCTACTGCAGATCACTGTAACCAACCACAACGGAGATGCAGATGGCTCCAGTGTCAACAGACTAGTGCACACCACTCAGCGTTATGCCCCAGAATTACATACCCACTAACAAAACACGAAGCAAACCGATATTTAGAAAAAGTTATAGAACTACAAACCAAATTTCCACCATGTAAGCAAGAAGAAAACAATATAAACACACATATAGAACAAGATATTAATGATAATTTAATTTCCTTACAGCACCTCCAGAACCACAAAAACAGACACCATCCTACTACACAGACTAATCCAATGATAACCGAACAAACCATATCAACATCAACGCAAATCGAAGAAACAGTTCTTCAATCACCAATACCAAGTAAGTTAAACTGATTTACAATCTTATCCACAAATAGTAAATTTCTCACATTCTGCACAAACATATGTAACCCTCAAACACTACAAACACACCCAATAAATGCATTTTTCGATTCAGGGAGCACTAAAACATACATAATAGAAAACATTGCCATACAAACACTTCAACTACCAATCATAGGCACACACTCCCTAAAATTAACAGGAATACAAAACCAAACAACACAGACATTCCATACAAATATTGTCACTTTCGAAATAGAACATAGCACACAAAAATTCTCAAACATAATAGCCAGAACAGTAGAAAACATATCAAGCAAATTAGACACTCAAAACATAACAGAAATTAAACGAACATACCCAAATTACAAAGATTTACAGTTTGCACAAACATTGAAAACAACATCACAAATACATATACTACTTGGGAACGAATATATGTGGTAATTCATTAAATCAATCACACACATATCACCATCAATACAACTAATTGAAACAAACTTCGGATTTCACATAACTGGACAACTAACAGATAATCAACAACCAACCCAAAACAAACATACATATTTCTCATCAGAACCAGACATAGAAAACCTATGGAAATTAGAAACAATAGGGATAACAACACCAGACCTAACAATAGAACAAGAAGAACAAAAGGTAATCGAGTTATTTTTCAAAAACATAAAACTCGTAAATGGAAGATATCAAGTACGATGGCCATGGAAAGTATATCCACTCCCACTACCAGACAACTACTCCTTAGCATTTAGCAGACTTAAAAGTCAAATACCACATATGCGCACTTCACCTGAATTTTACAAAAAATACGATGCATACTTCCAAGAACTATTCAAAAACGATATAATAGAAATAGTCGACAATAAACATACAACAGAACCAGTCCATTACTTAGCACATCACGGATTAATAGACCCAACTAAACTTACACACCCGATCAGAATTGTTTTTGACAGATCAGCAAAAACTAAAAAAGCAAACCACTCAATGAATGATTGCATACACAAAGGATTAAAACTTCTCGCAGACCTAGTAAAACTATTTATAACATTCAGATTAAACCCAATTGGTATAAGTGCAGACATTAGAAAAGCATTTTTACAACTAGAATTAAACCCATCAGACTGAGATGTCACAGGATTTTTATGACTCAAAGACCCGAACAAACCATTGGTAAACCACAATCTTATAATCATCAGATTTAAAAGAGTACCCTTTGGAGTCATAGCATCACCATTCCTATTAGCAGCAACATTACTCTACCACTTCCAAACCACAAACCCACAATTCTATAATATATTAACAAACAACTTTTACGTAGACAATCTAATTACATCAGTACCAACACACGAACAAGCAGTAAAACTATATAACGCATCAAACAAAACATTTAATGACATTTCTATGGAACTAGCACAAT
>WOFM01000484.1:24888-247640 GCA_011428145.1 Ericerus pela
ACATATGGAAAATGGACCAAACATACCTAAAAAACCTATGGATACAATGGAAACAAAACTACCTCACATATCTTAGGGACAAACAACCACAACCGATACCAAATAAATACCGTACAAATGATGATATACCAAAAATCGGAGACTTAGTACACGTCATAGACGTGGCATCCACACCCAACAAACCACAACTCACAGTAATTAAAGAATTACATAAATCTCCAGACCAGATTATAAGATCAGCCTCCATTATGTTTCCAAACGGAACACTCACCACCAGACCCCTTAAATATTTAGCACCACTAGAGTTAAATTCCCCAGACGCTTTACGACATACACACACAAAAGTAGTTGCCCAAAAAACATAACATCTACGAATTATCATAAATAATTCGTAGCCCAGACTGTCTTTAGGAGAATCTACTCTGGGTAAACTTAAAAACGAAACAAATTAAGTTTGCAACCAGAGGACCCACTGTGGAACCAATATAAAGATTGGAGAAGCAGGTGACACGTAACAAACCAACAAATATAAACACTAGCCAACCATCTTTTATCCTCACAGAAGGAAAAATGATGCAGTTGACATGTTTATTGATGTGAGGCGTACAGAACGAGGATCGAAAGAACTTGAGACTTTTTACTTTAATGACATTTTATTAGCTACTAAAATATGTTTCACAAACGAAATATGAAATGGCGAAGCAACAGCGTTATCGAATCGAAAGTAGTAGGGGAAGCACTTCGTGATGAGAGTGTACATATGACATATATATATATTGTGTTCGTGATGATGATGAAGAAAGAGAAAAGGTGGGATTTCCGTTACAACACCCCCCTGAAATTTTACTGTTTGAGTTCTTCATCATGTTCAATGCTGAAAATAAAACGAATTATTATTTCTAAAAAAGATATTTTAAGTACAAAAAAATGATATATGCATAAAAAATAAAAATATTGACATTGTATTATTCAAACATTGTTGTGGTAACTTTGGTTCCTAAAATAATTTTGTTATGCTGTGCTTCAAAAAAATGACTAAAATAAATGAATAAATAAAATAAATAATATGGTAACATGCATGGAATATTCAATATTAATATATGAAATGAAATATGGTAGTATATAAAACAACAAAAAAAAAAAAATTATTAACGTGTAAAAATTGGTAAAATGCAAAAATATCGAAGTATTATAAGTAACGAATGATTCATTCATCGTATATTTCTAGTATAGAAAAAAAAAAAAATAGAAAAAGAGAAAAAAAAAAAATTCACGAACATAGGTATATTACATTAAAGGAAAAAAGAAAAAATTGACAAAGGTATTGCGATTACGAGTTCGTTGAATTTGAAAGAAAAACGTTACGTTTCGTATCTTATCTAAATCGTATGACATGTAAAAGATTGTAGGATAATATACGTTGCATCGCTTATTATCTTTCGTGCATTGCTATTGTATTTGAACTGGCGACTAACATGTTTTTTGATAAGGCAACCTTTTATCGATTTATCATATTTGCGGTCATGTAATGGGTTTTAATCTTTATTGTGTTTATTGTTGGTGGATTTTCTTTCATCATTCGTGTGGGAATATTTGGTGTATTTCTCTCACGCTTGTTTGAAAATGTATAGGGTTTTTATTGTGCAAATTGTAGGGTTTATTCTTGCTCGATTTTAATGCTGTTTTCTTTGTTGCAATTTTCAAGAAATCGAATACCTTTTCCTTGCAAGAATTTTCAAGTAAAAAGTATTGTTAAGTGCTATTTTTGCAATAATTGAAGGTTAATTTTTCAGCAATTATTTTCATGTTACGACTTCTATTTTGGACTTGGGACGACTTGTACTTTGAAGGTAAAATTTCTAATATATTATTACTTTGAAATAAACGAATTATTATTATATTATGTGTATATGTTAGTGTCATTCAATATTTTGACAATAATATTCTCAAATTTTGAACGATCCAAAGATTTGGTCAAAATGTCGGCCAATTGATTCTTAGAGCTCACAGTTCTAAAAAATATTATTTTTTCTTCTAATGCCTCTAATATCGAGTAACATTTAATCATTAGGGCCCTTGATTTTTTCTGGCTACCCCCTGAACATATTTTTTGTGTCGAAATATTATCTTCCATTATGTCTATTATCAATTTTTCTCCAAAAATTTCATAATTCATATATTGTATCACCTTTGTAGTATCTGGGGTGTCAAAAACTGCAATTATTTCTGCTGCAGTACTCGATGAAGCGTGAATAGTTTGTTTAGAGCAATTCCACTCCACCAAGTCTCCCTTAGCAAATAACATAAATCCAGTTATTGATTTTCCCTTTTTGAGATTATTTAATTCTATATTTGTTTCATCGACTTGGGGTGCATAAGAGGCATCAATATAAGCCTGTATGCCATCCCCTTCAGATTTATATATTATATTGTAATTTTTTGTTGTATTAACATACCTAAAAATTCTTTTTACATAATTTTTGAGTGTCATTGGAATTGAAATTGACTGGGAACAATATGTCCGGCCTTGTGAGTCTTGCTAAATATAATAGTCCTCCTATCATTGATCTATATTCAGTATCGTCCCTTCCATTTTCTATTTTGTCTATTTTCAGTCCTGTTTCCATTGGGGTATTCGTATTTTTTAACTCCGAAATTCCAAATTTCTTTAACATTTTTTCTATATGTTTATATTGTGATAGTATTATGGTATTATTTTCAATATTTCTTATTATTTCTAGACCTACAAAGAATTTTGGATTATTTATCATAGTAATTGTAAAGTCCTTTTGCAATTCCTCATTTATTTTAGTGATGGATAATTGTGAGTTTGATGCAATTAATATGTCGTCCACATACGTTAAAAAATATATTTTTTCATCATTATTTATTATTGTATAAAAACATCTATCACTTTTGGTTCTAGTAAAGCACATATCCTTCACTTTCATGTCCAATAAGTCATACCATGATTTGCTGGATGTTTTCAATCCATAAATTGATTTTTTTAATTCGAGTACCTGGTTCATATTTATATTTATCCCTTCAGGTTTCCTTACGAAAATGGATTTTATAATTGGTGAATTTAAATATGCGGTTTTTACGTCATATTGTACCATTATTAGTTTTTCCTTATTAACTATAGATAATAGTAATCTTATTGTTCCTATTGATGCTACAGGGCCATGGGTTTCAGCAATACCATATTTGGTTCGATCTTTAAAACCTCTCGCCACAAGTCTCGCTTTTGGTTTTGGATTTCCAAACTCATCAAATTTTATTGTAAAAATCCATCTTGTATCTATAAGTTTTTGGCGATTGTAGTCTACTATTTCCCATACCTTCATATCATCGAGAGAATTGAATTCGTTGTTTATGGCCTTAATCCAATCCTCCCTAAATAGGTTTGTATTTATTTCATAGAATGTTTTCGGAATATTATCCTCTATGTATATTTTATTATATCGGACATTGACATTCATAATAATTGGGTTAATTATCCCTAAATCATATTCATAGTCCGCTGATTTTATTGTAAGGGGTTTATTATTTATTTGTAATGATTTTATATTTTGTGTTTCATCCATTTTTACATCACATGAAATATATGATTTTGTGTTATAAGGGTCTCTGAGACAGTATCCCGTATTTGTATAGCCCATCATTATATTCTTTTCTGCCCTGTGTGCTAGTTTTGGGTCCATTTTATTTTTTGATTTTGATTTTGCCTTCGTAGCATTCTGTCTCCTGACTTCCATAGGTATATGACAATATGTTAATGCCCCAAAGACTTTAGGATTTTTCAAATTTGGTTTTACTCCATAAAATAATTCATAAGGTGTCTTAAATCCTGCGTTTGCTTTTGTGGGTGATCTATTATTTAAATAAGCTGAGGTAACCACAGCATAGGCCCGATATTTTATGTCTAGATTGGCATCAATCAACATGGCTCGTACTCTCCTCATTAAAGTTTGATTTTGCCTTTCGGCAATACCATTTAATTCCGGGGAATACGGCACCACATAATCCATTGTTATGCCAACTTCATTACAATAATTTATTATTTTGGCATTGGTATATTCTTTCGCATTATCACATCATATAGTACCTATGGGGTATTCAGGGAATTTGTTTTTCATGGATACTATAATGTTTTTAAATTTATTTGTTACCTGGCTTTTATTAGCAATAGGCATGACAAAAGTATATTTTGAAAAATGGTCTATGAATGTTAAAATATATTTTTGATTTGCCACAGAGGGCGTAAACGGACCCATAATATCTGAGGATGCTATCTCTAATTTCCAAGTTGGTTTAGTTCTTATTCCAGTATGACTTAATCTTGAATTATTGGCAATACAACATATCTGACAATTTACAAAATCCTCATCCCTAAAGTTCAGGTTTTCAGGAATGCCAACTGCCAAAGTTTTCAATTTTTGCAGGTATCTGGCATTTAAATGCCCAAGCCTCCTATGTATTATTAATTTTTTATTAATATTATTGTTTATTTGTGGTTTATTAATATTATTATTATTTTCATTATCTTCTATTATTATTTCCTCATTTTCACCCCCTGAGGTGATTCAGTATTGGTATCGTCGTCTTGGATTTCGAGTTCTACCGTAAAATCATCCCATTCATCATCTATATTTTGAGTTACGGGGGCACATATTATATTTTATTCACCATTATTAATATCATTATCTGGATTTTTATTATTATTTTCAACATTATAATATATATAAAAAATTCCTTCCTCCTTTTTTGCAGTCATTATTATTTCTGCATTTTCAATGAAGTAAATATTTGCAATATCTTTTTGCTGATCGATATTGATTATTCCAGTATTTGTTATTTTTATTGCTGAAATAATATCTAGGTTCAGATCCGGCACATAATGGACATCATTCAACTCTATCAATGACTGAATTTTATTGAGTATTTCGACTTTGATCACCATCCTACCTGTATGAGTGGCATATAAAAATGTATTTTTTCCCACACATTGCAATTTGATTGGGGTCACAAATTTTTTAACATCTACTAATTTATTAAAATCAGACGTTAAATGTACTTCCTCAGCCCCATCCAAAATTGCTTTGTGGTTCAACATTATATAGTTTTCATTATCGTAATTTTTATTATTATTTATTAATTCATTCAATAACCATTCATTATTATTTTGGTTGAATTTCTTGACCATGCAAGACATTTTTACTTGCTGTTCTGTACTATCTTTTTTATTAACACTCGGTTGACCTATATTCGTTTTTGGGGGATAATTTCCTTGACTATTGTTTGTATTATCATTATTTGTATTAGATTGTGTATTGTTATTACCACAATTCTGTGCTATGTGCCCAAATTGCCCACATTTATAACATTTCGTATTATTTTGATTACTATTCCTACCATTTCCTCTATAATTATTACTTCTATAGTTCGAATTACCCCTATAATTGTTTCCTCTATAGTTTCCATTATTACTATTCCCATTATTATTCGCATTATTATTTTGGTTTATTTCATTACCATTACCATTATTACCATTATTATTAAAATTATTTCTATTGTTATTTCTATATCCATTTTGACCATTGCCATTACCTCTATAGTTATTCCTTCCTCTATAATTATTATATCTTCCCCTATTATTGTATCTATTATTATTTCCATTATTTCTATAATTATTGTTTGATTGATTATTATTCGGCTTTTTTAAGGTCTGATCCCTAATTTTTTGGTCAGAATCCTCTCTCAATATTCTCTTAAAATTATCTATATTTTTTTCGTTTGGAGGTAAATTTTCAAACTGCATTTTTGCAATTGCCTGTTCGTAACATAAAGCTAATTGCAAATTTTCAACTCTTCTGTTTCAGTAACTTCTTTCCCGCTATCTCTTACATTGGTTACTAATTCATCCCATTTTTTCAAAAAACCTTTCATGTTTCCTCCAGGTTGAAATCTAAACTCCATCCACTTTGCCTTTGCCATATTGGCTGTGACTGAAGTTTTAGTGCCATAAATATTATCTAATTTTTTTAACATTAAAATTGCTGTATTACAGTCCCTTATCTGTTTAGTAATTTCATTTGATACTCTTTCTAATACAAATGCTTTAGCATTGTCTTGCATTTTGCAATAATTCATCATATCCCTATCAGGTCTGAAATTTAAATCGTCTATGTGATTAATATATGATTGTAAAAATTCGTGTTCTCCGAAAATATCATAGTATCCAGCTCCTTTAATGGCTGAAATAATCATCCTGCGCCAGTCTAAATAATATTTGCCATTAAATACCTTTCCTAATGGCGCTTGTATAAGTTTAATTTCGTTTGAAGATGCCATATTTTCTTCAATTTTACGAAAACCTAACACACTATTTTCTCTATTAATGACAGCTATATATTTCTTATTCTCTATTGAACCTTTTTCAATTTCCTTTATTAAATTTTCCTCTATTTTTCTTGTTTTTTCTATTTCTTTTTCGCTATTCCTTTTTATATTCGTTTCGTTACTATCCAGTTTTTATTATTTAATTAATTAAAGAATCTGTTCATAAATTTCTCTTTCGATTTTTCAGAACTATAAATTATGCTCGAAAAATAATTTACTGAAGATTCTAAAATTTTAATATATTTCAAACTGCTAATATCTTCAATTCTTCCAGATATATCTATTACAAATAATTCTAATATTATCTCACCTGTGAAGTATTTAACATAGGGTAAATTATAAGTTTCAAATTTTACATCAATTACTTT
This sequence comes from Ericerus pela, assembly GCA_011428145.1. NCBI lineage: Eukaryota > Metazoa > Arthropoda > Insecta > Hemiptera > Coccidae > Ericerus > Ericerus pela. Next base: position 31,659 of record WOFM01000484.1, read on the forward strand.
TTCACCTTCAAACTTTTTTATTAATTCCTCTAAATCCTCCTTTTCAATGTTATACTCACCAATTTTTCCTTCAAACAATTTTATTGTAGAGGACATAAATAATTATTCAAAAATTTTACTCCTTTATCCTCAGTTCAAACACAATAATTGCATAAACACGAAAAATAATTAACTTCAATAAATATTACCTTTACAAAAAAAATTTTACCTTATTATTTCTGTTGTGTCGACAAATGATTTCTGTTTTCAATGCTCCGCTGGCTACCTCCGTACTTCCTGCTTGAATTTTGTTTTGAGTTGGCCGAAAAATTTGGGTCTTCGATGTGTGGATCTACGATGAGTCCTCGATGACGGGAGCAGCACATGATCTCTTTGGCAGTCCTTTTTGGTTTTAGCGTTCGATGACTTCCAGGATTGGCCGTTAGTAAGTCTGGAACTTCAGCTTCTAATTTCCAATTTAATTTTTAATTTGTCAAAATTGAAAATAAATTAAAATTCGAGTTTAAACTTCTCGAAAAACATGGTAAATACTTCGTGTATTATTTAACAGAAAACATGAAAAAATTTTTGCACAACAGTAAATCAATTCAAAAAATTATTTTTCCATCAATTCAGGATTTCTAAGTCTCTCTTCAAAGTTCTACCGCAGCAATGGCTACCATGATGTGAGGGGTACAGAACGAGGATCGAAAGAACTTGAGACTTTTTACTTTAATGACATTTTATTAGCGACTAAAATATGTTTCACAAACGAAATATGAAATGGCGAAGCAACAGTATTATCGAATCGAAAGTAGTAGGGGAAGCACTTTGTGATGAGAGTGTACATATGACATATATATATATATTGTGTTCGTGATGATGATGAAGAAAGAGAGAAGGTGGGATTTCCGTTACAACATTTATTAACAAACAATAATTATATAAAAATAATACATTTTATTCTTTTCACAGAATCACAAATATACCTGAAAGAAAGAGACAAACCAGAATAGAATAACATCAGAAACATGACACCGAACATAAATCGCCATACAGGAAACTAACTGTGATCATAGAACTTCAAACAGAAAACCAACTGTGATAATAGACCTTCAAACAACAGGAGAAGAAGGCAGATCTCAACATTTACCAATATATTAAATAAATTTAACAAATAAACGTTCCTGAAAGTCAAACTAAACCTTCGCTCAAAATATGTGATAACAAACGTTCCTAAACAGTATATATGTATTATTTTTTCTATAACTATTAAGCATTGTTATTCTCGTACATATAATAAACGATTTTATAATTTGTATATCTTGTTATTTATTTATTACAACATCAATAAACAATTCACAAACAACAAACATATTAGCCATCACACAGCAAACCTACTAATACAAAAAAAAAAAAAAAAAAAAAAAAAGAAGAAAAAACAAATCAAAACAAATAATAAACAATTCCATAACGACTTCTACATGGAAGGGAGACTGGGAAAGACTGAGACTTCCTCCCCCCCCCCCGAGTATCATGAACGACGGTGTCGTACACGATTCGATAACGATAATGTGACACAATATCGTTATCTCACTGACGTCATTGATCAACTCTATGACGTCAGTAGAACAGACCTATCAAAACATTTCCAACTTACACAAACACAGACAAGTTTGTTACAAGAAATAACGAACAACGTCATTCGGCTAATGGCGACGAACTGGAAAGACCACGTTCTTTTATATTTGTCTCACTACACTAGTTTGTTTTTATTTGTAAATTCTACTGTTGGTATTATTAACAAATATCACTCTACTGTATGGTAGTTTACCTACCATTACCAACATTTAAAAAAAGATGTACGAGTTGAATAAAATAATTTGTATTATAAACTCACGGCATAAATATCTGCGCATTGGCATTCATACACAGACCTACACCTATCAAGAATCGACTCGTACAGTACGGCTATGCCCACCAGTCCTCAATTGTTCTTGTCGTTTATGAGACGAGTAGGATAATTATGACATAATTATGAGTACCATGGGGAGTTCACTTAATTAGCAGTTTTTGACGTTTTGCTATACTAGTTGTGCTAACCGTCCCAGCCAATTTCTGAGCGCTAGTATACTACTTATTTACCTTCGATGAGTATTGCGTACTTTGCTCCGATCCGCACTCGCAGTCAAAATTCGGTGGAATTCGTTGAATAAAACGCACGAAGAGGGCGTGCCCATTGTGGGTACCCGAAAGGACCCGAGTCTTGCACTTGCCACTTGATCCGTCGCTTCTTGCGTACCGTTGTGCGTTCCGCGTTCACTTCTCTGCTTGCTCAGTGTGTGGTGTGCGCCGCGCGTACGACTTACGAGTCTGGGTGAGGTTACGAACGAAGAGAATCGTGAAACTGAAAAACTGGGCCGGATAGAAAACACCGGGCGTAGCCGAGTGAAGGGGGAACGTAGCCGAAGCTATTTCCTTATATGGTCATCGTTTGCACACTTCGTCACTTGTATGACTTGTGCGCTGGATGATTCGTCGAATCGGCTTCGTCAATGTATAAATGTACTTTTATTCGAAAATCTCTCGTTCAAGTTAACCATTAAGTAGATATTAGTCCACGCAGAGAGTACGTAACACATACCATACGCTGATAGTTACACAGTTTTCACAGTTCAGAGTTCTCAATTTCTCATTTCTACATTCAAATTTCGATCGTCGAACGTGTCAGTCGGTGTGTCCATGTTTCATTTTTACGCTAAATTAATTTAAGTGTCTTAAATTTTTACTTGTTATTTTATTTTAGATTTAATTGCTCCTGAAAACCCGTATCTGAAACAGGTACGTTTCGTTTGTTATTAATGTTCTTTTTCGTCTCATACTCGAATTATTTTCTTCTGAACGGACACTGACGCCCAAAATGGCCGGCTGATGAAAACGTGCGCGGTTATGAATGTTCGTTAAGTTTTGAAGTTCGCTTCGTATATTTTGTGGCGTCTGTGATTATTAGAAACCGTTTTGAAATGTTGGCGTTACAAAATTTTGAGCTATTTCGACTTACGTGAAGTGAATGGATGCGATTTGTGTTTCGTTTGTTAGCTAATCTAATTTTTGGTAGCGTGTGCCATTTCGAATCGAACTAGTCTCGATTATTAGATAACGTTGACGATATTGTAATTTTTTACTCAAACTATTTTGTATTTTGTTTTTGCTTATAGAAAAATGTGTGACGAAGAAGTTGCAGCGCTCGTAGTCGACAATGGTTCCGGTATGTGCAAAGCTGGCTTCGCTGGCGATGATGCACCGCGTGCGGTATTCCCCTCGATAGTTGGTCGACCAAGGCATCAGGTTGGTTTTTTCTTTCACGTAGCCTGCACATCCTTATCACGAGTCCAGTAAGTGTAGCATTTATTCTGTAAATTCTGTCGTATGCAGGGTGTCATGGTTGGTATGGGCCAGAAAGACAGTTACGTTGGTGACGAAGCTCAGTCGAAAAGAGGTATCTTGACCTTGAAATACCCAATCGAACACGGTATCGTTACGAACTGGGATGATATGGAAAAAATTTGGCACCACACCTTTTACAACGAATTGCGAGTTGCTCCAGAAGAACACCCAGTATTGCTTACCGAAGCTCCCCTTAACCCGAAAGCTAACCGAGAAAAAATGACTCAGGTAAGATGATAAATTGCCTCATTTTTTTTTCCTTTTCAATCATCATCACTCGTTATTTGTGAGTTCGTTTTGACCTTGAAGTAATGTCCTCATTTACTGAAGTACCAGTTTTCAGCAACCGACTGTATGTCTGGATAATCTTGTTTTGGTAGTGTTGACATTGTGCGTTTGATAAAAGTGATATTGATCTTGAATTTTATTTTCACACATTTTGTGCCAGATGACACGAGTGTGCGAATTTTTCTAGGTGGAGCAAAACAGTTTTCAACGTTATTGATAGTAATACTTTGATAACCCTGTTCGGGGCAGTTACTGAATACCTATAATATTATAACGTGACTGTAATGTATTGTTCTTACTGAAATTGTCTGCGAAGGTTGTTACATTAATTGTTGCATTGATCTTCATGTTTTCAACTCGCCGGTCCAATGATTGTTGATCATTTTGTATTAAAATGATAATACGAGTAAAATTTCGAAAGTTGAAGTTGTCATCAGAAGTTACCTTCTTATGCCTTCGTATCTGATATTTGTGTTATTTTTTTCTCAATTACTTATCAATCTTGACAAATACTATGGTCTCAGCGGTGCCGGATTTTGTAGAAACGATTTTTCTCAAAATTATATGAATTTGATGAGTAGCAAGTCCATTAATAAATAGCTATGTTCTTTTCGACTGTTTTCGTGGAAAGTTTTGATGGTGATATGTTAGAGAAGCCGTTATTTTTGCGGTTGTGAGAAAGTTTTGGATTGTTGTCAATTGTTACAGTTTTCTACATCTCCTTGAGAGTTGGTGTGAAAAAGAGAGGAATTGTAGCGTTTGTTTATTTTTCAACCAAAGTGTTGTAAATGTGACGTCGTGATGTATACAGTTTTTCACAAGTCCTTTCGAGCGAGTGTTAAAATCCAAATAGTACTCTGGCTCTTTTGGTAAACATGTAGTAATATATGAACAATGTAACGATCGAACTAATAATGGCGGCTCATCAACGCGACACGCGTATACATGGCAGGAAGAGTCTTCATGGTATTTGTTATGTGGATCATATTCTACCGATTTTGGTCGTATTTGTTTGACTTTATGTATTTCTCCTATTTTTTTTTTCCGTATCAGGCGGAAAGAAGATACAATTCGACTATCTTGCTGGTTCAGTGAAATGATGAATGATTGAAATCTCTTTACCTTAATTTAAATCGATTAATTCTTGTGTTCGCATCTCACCCTTTTATCTTTTATCTCTATCCTTCGCCAATGACTCGTTAGTTATTTATCGAGGCGTCAAATGGTCGACTGTAAAAATAGGGAAATGGTATTTCGTTGATATCTTGAAATGTCCACTTGATTCGTAAAGGTACTTTTTGATACGAGCGTTTCGTATCCCTCAGTCAGAGGGACACATTAATTTTTCGTCCAAAAAACTAATTGAATTTTTTCGAACCATCTCTTATTCTTTTAAGGTTGGCAATTATGGGTGAGACCATGTCTCTTTTAGTGAAAAGAATTGTTTGTTGTAAAGTGCCTATTTCATTTTTGACCTGTTCAAATATTTCTTCGAATATTCGATCGAGTTGAAGAATTCTGATATTTTTAGCTTCTTTTTCTAACATGAAATTTGTTTGGTTTTCATTGATTTTGAGAGTTTTAAATCCCAGTTCTAAGGATTGGATGTTTTTTGCCTAAGTTTCATTGTTGATTTTGAAGTTATTCATGGTATTGTTAATGAGTTGGATTTTGTGTTTTAGAAGACTGAGTGAGTGTATCGTGTGTGTGTGTGTGTGTGTGTGTGTGAATGAATGAATGAGGATATCTGTTCGAAAATTAACAGAAACACTGATCCCTTACATTACGAATGAAGTTTGTTTGATGGAGAGATTCGGAACAAAAACGTGAAACGTGGACCGAGTTCGCAAAACGTTGTTTCGAAAAAGACGGCTTTCAAGGTCTACTCGTTCCTGTTGCTGGCCTGAAAATTGTACGCAAGTCCAAATCATTCTATCAGAGAAGAAGTGAAGTACTACAATTGATTGTCTATCGCATGGAAAATTATGCACTTTCAACCACCCAGACCGAACCTGTTTTGATTCAGAAAATTGTTGAAAGTAGGCAATCGATTTTCGCTCGAGGCCCCACAAAACAAAAGGAGTGTGTCTCGAGGGTTTCGAGTGCCCGATGAGGATCGCTGTTCGTGTGAATAGTTTATGCCGCGCGTGCGTCCGCGATTTACCTTTCTTTTCTTGGTTTGTGGTTGCAGATTATGTTCGAGACTTTCAACACGCCGGCCATGTACGTCGCCATCCAAGCGGTGCTGTCGCTGTACGCGTCCGGTCGTACCACCGGTATCGTGCTGGACTCTGGAGACGGTGTCTCGCACACGGTGCCCATCTACGAAGGTTACGCCCTGCCGCACGCCATCCTGCGTCTGGATTTGGCCGGCCGCGACTTGACCGACTACCTGATGAAGATCCTTACCGAGCGTGGCTACAGTTTCACGACGACAGCCGAACGTGAAATTGTGCGCGACATCAAGGAGAAGCTGTGCTACGTGGCGCTCGACTTCGAACAGGAGATGGCCACCGCCGCCTCCTCCAGCTCGCTGGAGAAATCGTACGAACTGCCCGATGGCCAAGTGATCACCATCGGCAACGAGCGTTTCCGCTGCCCGGAGGCATTGTTCCAGCCCTCGTTCTTGGGCATGGAAGCGTGCGGCATCCACGAGACGACCTACAACTCGATTATGAAGTGCGACGTCGACATCCGTAAAGACTTATACGCCAATACCGTGCTGTCCGGAGGCACCACCATGTATCCGGGCATCGCCGACCGTATGCAAAAGGAGATCACCTCCTTAGCGCCGTCGACTATGAAAATCAAAATTATTGCGCCGCCGGAACGTAAATACTCCGTATGGATTGGTGGCTCCATCTTGGCGTCGCTGTCCACCTTCCAGCAGATGTGGATTTCAAAACAGGAATACGACGAATCTGGCCCGTCGATCGTGCACAGAAAATGCTTCTAAATTATTTTCCTTTTTATTTTATTTCAATTTCCCCCCCTCCCCTCCATTGTAATGTGTGTCTCGCATTCTAAACCGAAATAGTATTCCATTTTGTTTCTCCATTCGCCCATATTTTTGTCCTCTTAATTTATTCATTCTGTCCCCTTCACCTCGACAGAAAAATTTTTCGTGTCCACACACGATACTCGTATATTCGCGAAATTTATTGCCCCCCCCCCCACCCCGTCTCTAGTATATTCATCGATACGAGATCCTAATTTATTTATTCGTGCGCGCACCATCGAAGAAATAGCTGTTCCAACGTCAAGGGACGATATACGAAGGAACAATTGCGGAGACTTGTACAGTTTTTTTTATGCCTGTGTGAGAAGAGTTCTCGTTTTTAAACAAATTTACGTTGATTTTGTTTTGTAACAATTCCACTTTACATCGAATGTTGCATAATTTTTCCAATCGATTGCATTCCAAAAATTTTGTAAACCTTAATTTTCCTTTTTCTTAAACAAAGAAATATTCGTTAAGTTTTATGTTAAATTGCCGATTTACGCGTTTAGTGGTCGTATGAATTTTCCGAGACCGTTGGACGAAAACAATTTGAAAAAAGAAAACTTGATTCCGTGTAATTCATATATCTACGTCCGAACATTCTTGTCGTCATTCCATGCTTCGGTGGCAATTTGATATACATATAGGCTTAAACGTTCGCTTATAAGCTTAAGACGAATTTTTCTACGTAGTGTATGATTATTATTATTATTATTTTTTTTTTTTTAAATAAATTTGGCAAAACCAAATTCACCTTTTTTCATTTCGATGATTTCAGAGAAAGGTAAAATCGATTCTCAAATTATTTTGATGTCCGATCAAAGTTACAGCTCTTGTCAGGTTGACAGATTTTAACTCGCTGCGAGTAATTAGGCAAGAAGCAAAGTAGGACTCCAGTCTAATATGAATAAATTTCTATTAATTGTGGCGACGCTCACCATACTTCCACCAAATTTTTCTGAACAAGTACTTTTCTCCCTTCGAGTTCGACGTATTCGATATTCGTGTAAAAATAAGAAGGTTAAAAACGCAAGAGTAAATCTCACTCGGGACTCCGGCTTACGATGTTGGGATTAGGCTTTTTTTTTCCTCTATCCATCCTATACCAGTCAACTAATCAAACATAAACATCTTGAAAAAAAAAGAAGACAAATTAGGTACTCTGCCATTAGGATTTGAACCACTGACCTCCACATCGGATTACCGGAGAATATCACGCCAAATACGAAGTGTTTCAATTTAAATTACTATATAAACAAAAAAATACGTGAAATCAAGCAATCACAATGACGTAAAGCCGGAATCTCGACTAAGATTTAGACGCTTCTTTAAAAATAAATTTTTTCTCTTTTTTTGGCTTTAGCTTCATGCGAAATAAATATTTTGTTGTTGAAAGTTTACGGCAGTATTGAAACATTTTAAAATTGTAATAGTGAGTAAAATAAAAGCTTAATTATAATAATTAAATTTTTGAAAAAAAATGAAACCGTGTGTAGGCACATGAAACATAACAACTAAAATGTTGAAAACAAGTTTTCCAGGTTTTATAATAGTGATTTTTTTACACAGTGGAATTACAACTAACGTTGATGCTAAGTGACAAAATGAAGCTCCGCGTAAATATCAAATATGTGGTCTAGGGGATGAAGAGATGCCAAAAAACCTGATGATTACGAACACCTAATAAGTTAAGGCTTGGGATTGGGCTTCGACTGGGCAAAGTGGCCTCAAATAGTTTAGTTTATATTTTGAAAGGGTCTCCACTTATGATAGTTATATATCCGCATATATACATACATAATTATGTATAAATAATGTATTGCCCAAGTTTTTGGTTCAGAATTTTGAGAAAGTTTCAAGAGGGATAGAATTGAAATCTACACAAAAAGTAGTTATCGTATAAGACCAGAAGGCCGTTTATGAATTGTCTATAAGCTTTATAGCTATGCCTGTAGAGCAGCTATAAGGGCTGTATAATTTATGCTTATTACTACTTTATGGATCTATATGGCCATATCCAAAGGTATCTATATGTATAAATCAATGAGAGCTATAAAGAATTGGGAATGTTGGTGTTATGTGATTTTTACTGTGGATTTTTATATTTATAATAAAAAAATTGCTTCTTATCAACAAAAAGTTCATTTCCGCATATACATTTGGATTTCAATTATGTAGACAACTCGTAAATACTTCTTTAGAGTCATGATTTCTTTACAGTCCTTATAGATCCTCGTAAATGGCACCCAGATCAGATAGGAGTTTGGTGCCCATTGGTTTAGTAGTTTCGTAGAAAACTGAAGAACATAAAATTCTTGGAAAAGTAGTTTTTCCAGGATTTGAAAGAAATTTCAAAATGATTCGGGTTAAAAATTTTTCAACATATCATTCTTATGCATGTGCAAGTCTGATAGAAGTTTGGTGCCTATCATTTTAGCAGTTAGCCAAAAAAACTGAGGAAGAAAAATTTCCAGAGAAAATTTTGTGTTCGCAGTTTTGAAAAACTGGAAAGAATAGGACTGAAATTTTAACGGAAGGTAGTCTTCATATAGGACTATGTCTGATATGAGTTTGTTGCCTATTGGTTTAGTAGTTTCTGGGAAGAATGTAAAGACTGATTCACACTTGGCTAGTTTTCTAGCTACTAGCAAACTATTTGGGTTACTATTCTTTTAAAAGATAAAGTCAGTTTTTGTTTTCAGTTATTTAAGTTAACTTTAACTTGGTGGATAGTTTTCCAAGAATCTCATTAGAATCTCACCAGATAATCTGCCAAGTTGAAGTTGACTTTTAAATGTTAAAATGACAAATAACTTTGACCTAACCGAATATTATCCCAAATAGCTAATTAGTAGCGTGAAAACTAGCCAAGTGTGAATCAGGTTTAAAACTAAAATGAAAATTCTAGCGCAGCAAGCCTCCCTAGAAAAAGTTGGTTTTTTAGAAAAAAGAATTATGAATTTTGATGGTCACATCTATAGTGGCCTTAGCCGCTAGTCTGTTTAACGTCCATGAGACAGTAAAATACGTTGTCACACTCCTCCTCACCAAAGTGTAACTGTCTGGCGATCGCCACGACTCCAGCGCCCTGTGCGCTGTTGCCAAACATCCTGCGCCTGGTGTATGCGCAGTAGCTCGTGTCTATATCACGATACTGGGGGCGGTGTACACCAAGCTGATCTTCTGAGACCAGTTTATCAGTTTTTGACTTGGTCTGAAAAATAAATTTACCTTTTCAGGTAAAAACATACATATAATATAAATTTTATTGAAAAAATAAAAAACAGCTTATACTATAAACTAAGACTTATAAAACAAAAGTCAAAAACAAAAATTATGTTAATAAAAAATTTAAACTTAATTAAACTTTTTGTTTATTGATGACTCTTGTCCACAAACTGCTGGACATTGATAGAGGAACTATTTATTTTGGCCATAATGGAGTAATTCTGTGAAAGGAAGAGTAGGAATTAGCAAGTTTGTATTTAGAATTTAAAGTTTAGTTAAAAACTATTTAAACTCTAATTGGTTGGATCAATCCACTGACACTTATCGTTCGCTTTCACCATAAGGGAGCTAGACAACAATAATGAGATGTAACATACTCTTAAGTCAGTTAGAAGGGTAGTAAAAGGTGCCAATTTCCTTTTATAATCCTTCAGTTGCTTAGTATAGTATGTATTTTCAGATCAAGTGATATGACTAAGTTTCAACCTGAGGTAGTTGGTACTTTGTCATTACTATTTAGTTCCAAAAGTGCTAAAAACTTTATGGGTCTTGTAACAACCTATGAACTAGGTAGTAGGATATCGGCATGACGGATTTTACCATCACGAGAAGTGTTCAGGTTTACAATTTTGGCAATTTTGTAAATACCTGGTTTTGTCATATAATCCAGAACATGGACTATATCACCAATCTTTGGTTCAAATGTTACTGTTTGATATACATTTTCTACACCTTTGCGAACTTTATCTCTCAGGTATGGGAGATATAATCCTTTCCAAGTGGCCCAAAGTTTGGTGAGCAAATCTTGATCAACTTTCCATAAATTCTGTAAAGTTTTTGTTGTTGGAGTTATTTCATCCAAAGGTTTATCAAGATCTAATGTGAATACACAGAAGTTAGCGTGTAAAAAGTGAGCAGGGGTTAAAGTCCATTGTTCAGCATCATCAATAGCTGGACACAATGGTCTTTCGTTCATCATAACTTGGATATTTTTAAGACTAGCTTGAAAATTAAGTTGATGATGAGCATAATGACCCATTACTCGATAGAACATTTGTTTAAAAGCTCCTATCAGTCTTTCAAACGAGGCACCATACCACGGAGCTTTCGCAGGTGTAAAGTGCCACGTTATTCCTTTTTGGTTTAGTTGATCGTGAACATTTTTATCTGAAATAAAGGTGTCCCAAAATTTTGGTAAAAATGTTGCGATTAGTGTGAATTGTGCTGCATTGTCAGACAATATCACTTTTGGTGTGCCACGATCAGCAAAGAAAGTTTGTAAAGCAATCCATATTTCACTCGTATTTAAAGACCAGAGTGAAATAAAGTAGACTGCTCTTGTTGAAAGACAAGTGAATATCAGTATCCACCTTTTGTATATTGGTGACGTTGGGGTTGCCAGTTCCTTTTTCTTTTTTGGTAAATATTGGTCAAAGACTGCAAAAGGACCAAAAACATCAATTCCTGTGTAAGTGAACGGATGAGAAAAAGGCATGAGTCTAAAATCTGGCATGGCCGAATGTGTTGGTTGCGCAAAAGGTCTTTTGTCATGTTTTTTACAGAGTATGCAGGCTCCCTTTAATATTTTTGGAAGAACTTGCATTGCACGAGGTACAAAATAGGTACGGCAAAAAGCTGCCATTGTGAATTTGATTCCCGTGTGACAATTCAAAGTATGTACATTTAATAAAATCAATTTTGTTAGATGAGACTTTGAATGTAGTAATACTGGAGATAGAACATCTTCAGTAAATGGTGTTATAGGTATATAATTTCTGAGTCTGAGTAATCAAGACTTATCTAAAACTATATGAAATTTGTCATATGTCACATAATCTGGTGGATTAGGTGACAATAGTGTTATGAACAAATCAGAAAAATATTTTTTCTGATCTGTGTATATAAAACACAATAAAGCAAATTGGAAGTTATTAGGTAATATTACATAGGGTTGTATTGATCTAGAACGTTTAAGTCTTTTAGCACTAAATTTCCTAATTGCTGTTAGGCAACTATAAAATGTTCGTTTTAATTTTATTAAAGAGTTAAATTTCTCTAAATCAATGTTAAAAGGTGTATTCATAGGTTGGTGTATAAAACTTTCATATGGTACACTCTTTTTAATTATATTTGGTTTGTTTGAAAGATCTAAAACTGAGTGAGACATTTCCAAATTTTGTTGAGATACTTTTGTCTGTGTGGTAAAGGTTTTTACTTCACAAGCAAATGTTTCTTTATTTATCACAAATTTTGGTATGTGTAACTTGAGAGATTTTAGTTTTCTATTCAATTTTGCATATTTATGATTATCAAAAATGCTGTCTGAAGTTTCAGGTATCAAATTTGATAATTTATGAGAGATTTTAAAAGATTCTCTCATAGTGTGGAACACTGGTGTAATTTTTTCTTCTTCAGATAATTCCGGTAATGATTGAATTATGTGTAAATCAGTTTTAGGCCAAGTTTCCGGATCTTTATTTAACCAATCCGGTCCTGACCACCAAATTGACTGAAATAATTCATTCACTAAAGCACCCCTAGAGCCAATATCCGCAGGGTTATCAGCTGAAGAGACATACCTAAATTCTATATTAGGTATGCTTTTGATTTCTGTGACACGATTTAGTACAAATTGTGTTAAAACTCTACGTTCTAACAACCAAGTTAAAACGCATTTACTGTCCGACCATACATAGGTTGGGCAGTTATGTAGGTCTAGAGGTTTTCGTATATTTTTGATTCCTCTTGCTCCAATTAATGCCGCTAACAACTCCAATTTTGGAATTGTCATAGGTTTCATTGGAGCAATTCTTGATTTACCTATCAAGAATCTCACTACAGTTGTGTTGTTTTCTTCGTTATGTAAACGTAGAAAAGCTACCATTGAAAATGCAGTTTTGGATGCATCTACAAAGGTATGTAGTTGACAATTATTCGGGTTATATATTCCCAGATAAATTTGTCGTGGTAGGTAATAGTTAATACACTGGGATATTAACTAACTCCGTTGCAAATGGTTGTAACGAAGTTGGTAAAGGTTCATCCCATTTGTATCCTTCATTCCAAAGCTGTTTGATAAAAACTCTGGAAGGTACAAAAGCTGGTGAGAACCATCTATGAGGATCGAAGAATTGAGAAATTACTTTCAAAAAATATCGTTTGGTCCAAGTTTTTGTATCATCTTGTTTTTTGGGTTGGCTAATGAAAATTAAGTCTTTATCCATGTCCCAAGTCAAACCCAAAACTTTAATTTGAGGTTTGTTTAAAGCATGTTCAGGATCAAAATCCTGTCTCAATGGAATACAATTAGTGCCCCACTGAGAAAGTTCCATAGAAATGTCATTTATGAGTTTATTGGAACGTTTGTGTAAGTCTTTCATTTCTTCACATGTTGGTAAAGAAGTTACTAGATTATCTACATATAGATGATCGGCAAATTTTGTATAAAACTCCGGATCTGCTTGTTGAAAATGATGCAACAAGATAGCCGCGAGTAAAAATGGTGCTGAAATTATTTCAAAGAGTACTCTTTGGAATCTATATGTAATAATGTTGTTTCTTGTTAGTGGTTTTAATGGGTCTTTAGTCCATAGAAATCTAGTAACATCTCTATCATCTGGATGAAGACCTGTTTGATGAAATGCCTTCCGAATATCTGCAATGACAGCGTATTTATCTTTATGGAAAGTCAGAAGTATTTGTAGTAAATCTTGCAAAAAGTTAGCTCCTTTAAACATACAATCATTAATTGAATGTTTGGATGTTTTTGTTTTGGCAGAGCCATCAAAAACAACTCTTAAAGGAATGCTTTTTGTTAAATCCAAAATGCCTTTGTGAGGCATGTAATGGATTAAACCAGGTTTAGCTTTTGGATCTACTAATTCAATCATTTCTAATTGAATTAGCATTTCAAAGTATTCGGTGTATTTTTTTAAAAATTTTGGACACTTTCTAAATTTTGGTAATTGGCTTTCTAATTGTTTGAAACATAAATTGTAATGATCCCCTAACGGTGGAGGATAATTACGATAAAGCCACTTGATTTGGTAACGATTGTTTACCAATTCAACTTCTTTGTAAAACAAATGTAATTCTTGAGCATCAGCATGGGCTAAATCTAAGTTATTAGATTCAATGCCAATAGCATCAAGCTTCCATAAGTTTTCTACTTTCTATGGATCAGTAAAGTAGACTGGTGTAAACATATTATCAATAATAGAATTATTATTGATTAAACCTCCTAACATATATCCAAATTGTGTTTCGATAAGTGTCAGTGTGGGGGTTAAATGATTAATATTTATAACGAACGACCACATATAATCATTACCAAGTAACAATTGAATCGTATGCTCATTCGTCAGTGATGCAAATTGTATATCTGCATATTCAGGAAAATCTTTTCTAAATTTTGTTAAATCTGGTTGTTTTAAATTACAGGTAATAATATCGAGTATTTTAGCTGTAATTGAAATTTTGGTTCCACCAGGTGTGAAAAGATCAAATTTAATTGTGTAAGATTTTATAGGTTTTGATTTTTGATATTGTAAGCTACTAAGTCTTAACAATTCATGTTCGTATCCTTGAAATTTCAAAGATTCAAAAGCAAATTTTTTATTGATGAAAGTGTCTATACTTCCACAATCAAAAAATCCTTGAATTTTTATTGGTTTTTGTGAATTTGATGATTGAGCATACGTTTCAAACACCAAATAAGTACTACTATTTTTATATTTATTAAAAATTGTAAAAGACTTACTGTCCATTGGCAACGCTTCTTTTTGTGATTTTGACAACGTTGTTTTATTGACTGCATCATTTACGTTTGTAGCCAATATTTCCTGTGGAATGTAAGAATTATTAGTTTTATTGATAATTGGTTCTTGTTTAGAAGAATCAATTTTAAGCTTAGTTAGTATCTCCTTGCGTTCTTTCAGCGTGGTATACCAAGCATCCGTTATACCCTTAGTTATCGGGTAGTTTGCATTTGGACATAAGTTCGAATGGTGGTCCTCACCATAGCAATTGAACCATTTGCAGTTTTTGGCTGGAAGATGAGGGCATGGTGTGCCTTCATCATGAGCCTTGGCACAGGTAATGCATATTGCATTATCTGCGTAATATTCTAATCGAGCTTCTAGCGTATTTGTGTTATAGCACAGATGAGCTAAATGCTTGCCATTACAAAAGAGGCAGGAGCCTGAAAGAGGTGTTAACATAACACTCTTTGGGGTTTCTTGCGCTCTTTTAATAGCTTCGCGTTTTTTCTCTTCTGAAACATTAGAAGATTTTACATTAAGTTTATTAATGGGTTTTTTCTCTTCTAATTTTTTGGGTTTTTGAGGATTGGATTTATCCTTTCCTCCTTTTTGTTTACTGCTATCTTTGTTAAAGTTAGCAGCAGCGAAAATAGGCCTACCTTTAGGCTGACCTTTTTTCGAATCCTGAAAGTTTTTATGATTATTAAAAGATTTTACAGGATTTTGTTTTTGAGGACCTTTTTTGTCTTCAAAAAGTTCGTGAATTTTTACAAATTCACGAATAGCCGAAAATAAATGTGAAACATGTCTTTCTGTGCTTTTTAAGTTGTTTAAATATGAACGTGGTGGGAATTTTTTAACCGCTATGTTAAATAGCTGTTCTTCATCAACGACATTAGAAATAATTCTGTATCTATCAATAAGAACCGCTATACCATCCATAGTGTCTTGTATGGATGATATGTTATCAATTGCTATTGGGAAAGCTGTAATTTGATACCAAATTTCAGCTTTAACTTTGGATTGATCACCATAACGATCATGTAAAAATTGTAATCGTTGATGGTAACCAATTTCATCAGAGGCAAAATGACTAAATTTTTTCACTATATCTTTAGGTATTGCACTCTGAAGAATTGATATTTTTTGCAGTATAGCAATGTCATTACGTAGATGTATGTATAATCAAAAGCTACGAATCAAACCCGGATAGGTTAAAATTTTACCATCCCATTTTTCTAAGTAGAATTTTGGGGGCTTTAAATTCATCAGGGGTTGTTCTGGCTGAATTGAATTATCTGATTCCCAACATTTGGGTATCGGATTTTCATTTGTGGAAAAAATAGGGGAATTTTGTGTTTCTCTTATTAAATTTGGAACCATAGAGGTTAATGAGTTTAAATTCGAATTAACGGGATTTAAATTCATTTGTTGAAGTACGGGCAAATTTGTTGATCGTACAGAATGTTCGGGTGAAGGATCAGTAGAAATTCTTTTGTTTACTGGTTCTTCATTTGTTATAATTTCAGGTAGGGTATTGCGTTTACGACTATTAATTAAATTAATATTATCGTTAGTCTTACCTTTTCTAATGATTGGTTGAATATATTCTTGAGAAAAGTCTTCAAATGCGATCTGGAACGTATTTTCTAACGTTTCCTCACGACGTCTTTGTTGACTTCTTATTTTTTCAACTGCTTTTTCAGCAGTTTTCAACTCGATCATTGCCTTCCCTGCTTCGTCAGCAAATTGCCTCATCAGTATCTTCTGTTGATGAGTTGTTTCTTCCTGATGGCGGATTTCCTCCATCCGTTCTCTCGCTAATCTATCGATTTCTTCGCGAGAGACTTGCAGTTGTTCCGGTTGTTCCATTACTGGTTCTGGAACCGGTTGTTGACACACAATTGAATTGCATCTAGATGAGTGTTGAGGTTGGTCAACACTCATCAGTAGTGGATCTGCAAAGGATGGGAGAGGAAGGGACATCTAGGATTCTTTCGGGAAACGTTTCTCAATTTCAGCTTCAAAGCACTGCAAGTTACGTATATACGTTCTTGCTAGTACCATAAGCTGAAGATCCGTTCCCCTTGGCATCCTCTGTAGTTCACTAATTTGGAACTCAATTGCCTTCAACTGTCTTCGAGCTGCCAATCGTGTTAAATTGGGGTTGTTGAGTAACGACTCCAATTCTTTGGTATAACCGCCCGCGGTGGTTACGTTTCCATGGAAAATTTCCATATCGACCACCTGTTCTTCCCAGGAACTGATGCTTCCTTCCCAAGAATTCTCTTTTTCAGGGTAAGCCGACTCCCGATTTTGTGGTGCCTCCGATTGCTGACAAGCTCTCCCAATATTGGGTGAGATTCGATGGCTCGGGAGCATGTTGAAACCAGGAGGGGGTCCTACCCTGGAGGTCGAAGGTTGCAGATTTTGTGACTCGAGGATGTTTTGTACATCCCTGAGTGTGGCTGTTTGTGGTTGCTGGTTTGCATCACAATCTTGTTGTTGTCGTTGTTGTACGATCCGTTGTTGGTCGGTATCGTATTCCATCAACTCCTCTTCTTCAAGGAGATTTACAACCTCTTCAGGTTGCTGGCCATCCTGAGGAGCAGGTAATGTTGGCGGTGGTGGCGGGGATTGTTGCGACAATTGCGAACTAGTTGATCGCCGTGAACCGCGCGATGTTGTTGACATTTTCGTATCTGTAATTAACAGATACGAAATTATGATTGTTTCACTACCATATATTTTATAATGGAAAATAAATTTTTATTGTAAATAATAAATTTTACGAAAAGGGAAAAAAAATTTTTTCACTGCAAAATCTATTTTTATTTAAGAGTCATGCTGATAAAAAATCGGGCATGACCTGTAAGCGCAATGAATTTTTAATTAAATTTTTACACGAAATATGCAAAATTTAAAATTCTTATATGCCTATCATTCATTACGAATCATACCATTAAAAAATCAGGCATGACCCGTAAGCGCAATGATGGCCCATGAGAATTTTTTGATACAATTATAAAAAATAATTTTTTGAAAAAAAAAAATACCTATCATTCACCACGAATCATGCAGATAAAAAATTTGGCATGACCCATGGGCTCAATGATGATATTTTCAAATTTTATATAAAATTGCAAAGATAAAATTTTTCACAAATATCAATCATTTTTTACGAGTCATGTCGATAAAAAATCGGGCATGACCCGTAGACGCAATGACGATATTTGCGAATTACACATGTAAATTAATTTATATATATTAATTTTTAAACTAATTGAACATATGGGTCAAGTTGCAAAATTAATTTTGGCGTGACCCATAGGCGCAATGACGTAAATTTAATTGCGACACTGCAAGTTTTTAATAAGAAAAAAAATTTTTAGAGTTGATAGTTAATTCACCTTTGAATTAATTATAATTTATTTTTGAAAAAATAATATGATTTTTGATCGATTATTTTTACGAACAACAAAAAGTAAATTTTTTCATTTTTTTAAAACGAAACATAATAATTAATTAAATTAATAACTATTATTAGTACTTACATTTTTGTTGATTTTTTGATCTCCTTTGTTGAAATGTATTTTTTAAAATCAAAAGTATTAATCGATATATTAATACCGACGCACTATTTCCGTAACACGTGAGAAAAATTGTTTTACACGCAATTTTACGAAATAACGAGTTTTTGATAATGAAAAATTTGTTTTGATACATGAAAATAGTTAATTTAAAATTAATTATTTGAAATATATTAATAAGAAAACAAATTAATACAAAACACAAGAAAAAACAGCAAAAACGCATAGAGAAATAACAACAGACGACATTCAAAATCCTTCAAAAGACGAGTGAATGTTCGATGCAGTTTTGAATATTTCAATCCATTTGTAAGATAGGGGTATCTACGCATGTGCAAATATTCAACCCGATGTCTGTTTGCTGCTTTTTTATTGTGTTTGTGTTGGTTTTTCCCTGTAATTACGATTGTTTGTAATGGTAGGGTAGCACTTTTGCCTTGGCCATACAAAAGTGTGTTTGTATGTGTGTGTGATTATTTGTATAACTACACGAATTGCTTGTACAGACCTGCAAACCCATTTTTTGTGTAAGCAAAGTCATTTGTTTGACCTTCATTTTGTTTGTTTCATGCATTATCGAAACGATCTCTATTATTTTGGTAGAGATTGTGTCTTTTTTAAGAAACGTTTAAAAATTGTATAAGTAAGAGAGACAAAAAATTAATTTTTTCTCTTTCTATTCAATAGTTTTCATTCGCCGTAAAGGCAGGAACGAGGATTATTGTACACGATGTCGATTTTTTCCAAGAATTTTTTCAAAGTCAAGCAACGAAAAAATCCTCGATTATTAACTTATAATAACGTCGGCCATATTTGCTCAACGTATATTTTATTTCGGATGGTGGGAAAAATTTTGAGGACAAAATTTTTGCCGTTATTACGTGTTACTGAGGGTGGTGAAAAATTTATTTTATTATAAATAAATATTTTCGTCGTCCATGTTATTTTAATATACGTACGGAAATTTATTTCAAGTCCCGTATTATTATTTTGTTGCGTGGAAAAGGAGAAATAATTATATTTTCTTTTCTTGTGAAAGCGATTTTTTATTTGGAAAAAATGGTAAAACTTTGTTTTTTATACGAAATTTTATCATTTGGAATTTATTTTTTAATAGATTTCATTTTATTGATACCTATTTATTGTTATTTTGATGAGATGTTATCTCTAACACCTCATAGTCCGAAGGAACCTTTATCATTGCTCCTGCTACCATATAGTGGCCTTAGCCGCTAGTCTGTTTAACGTCCATGAGACAGTAAAATACGTTGTCACACTCCTCCTCACCGAAGTGTAACTGTCTGGTGACCGCCATGACTCCAGTATAGACTCCAGCACCCTGTGCACTGTTGCTAAACATACTGCGCCTGGTGTATGCGCAGTAGCTCGTGTCTATATCACAATAACATCAATTGTCTGTAAGTTCAAACGTGTAAATGTTATGTTAGTATTGTATGAAATTTGTTAGCTACTGACTAAATATTTCTTGCTCGAAAGGTTAAATTAATGAGCAACCCGGCAAACAGTTTTTAGCAGTACATTTAGCAGTATGGCTAATTATACTTGCTAATTCATTGCTAACACCGATACATGCCAAATTTATTGTTGAGGTTGATTTATCTGTAAAATATCTGTAAGAAAGCAATTTTCATGCTATCTAAATGAGAGTGGCAGGTTATGAAATTACAAAACTATAATGATAGTTATCCATGTCTGTAACAAAAAAATCAATTTATTGATGTTTTATCCCTAAATCAGCTTTTCCAGAGATTTTTTGTTTCCTGTTTTCTCGAGAACTACTCAACGGATGGGCACCAAACTTTTGTCAGACCTGCTGTAATACAATAGCTGTCTTTTGTAAAAATTTCAGCCCTATCTGTTTGGTAGTTTTCTCAAAACAATGAAAACAAAATTTTTTCCAGCAGTTTATCTTTTCCAGTTTTCTTGGAAACTACTAAACTAATAGACACCAAACTTCTAAGAAACCCATCGAGAAAATTTCAGCCCGATCTCTTTTATCATTTTTTCAAAATCCCGAAAAAACCATTTTTCCAGGAATTTTTTTGTTTTTTCAGAAACTAATTAACTGATAAGCAAAGAATTTCTTTTAGACCTGCTACGATATGAGAACTATCTCTCGCAAAAATTTCAGCACTATAATCTGGTAGTTTTCTGAAAACCATGAACGCAATTTTGGATGATATATATATATATAAATATATATAAAATACGTATGTGAAAAGATATATGAATTTCTGATTTTTGTACAAAAAGTTAAAATTTGTTACGAAGTGAAACTTTATACGATTTGCATTTCTTGCCGTCAAGGAAATGTCGTGTGTATTTAATTTTAATTTCATTAAATAAACATACATATTTCATTTATAAGTAGGTTTTTTATTGAAAATCTATTTATTAATCTTTGTGTCGTGGAATGATGTGGAAGTGAGTACGTTTTTTGTTTCATAACTGAAGGAGAATGTCGGCTCTTATAGTTCAAATTCATAAATATAAGCCTATTTCTTGTTACCACGGTACCGGTCCCAATTTTTATCCCATGAAATTTGTAACAAACACTAACAAAATGATCGTGCTTTTTTGGTTTTGTTTACATTTTTCACTTTTCGTTGCACACGACGTCATGTTTTCACTACGTAACCTCGGGTTAAACATTTCCAATGTCTCTTAAATAGCAGATTTGAAAACTTACCTACTAAAAATGTAGTGTTCTCTGTTCGGTCCGCAAGGTGAGAAAAGAAAAATCAGATGCGAAGAAAGTACTTGTTGAAACGCAGGCAGGCAATATGGCTTAGCCTAATAGGTACCTAGAAAACATCTTGGAAGGGTGGCGCTGAGAATTTTTCTGTCATTGCGTAGGAAGGTTTTTGACGCTTCCTCCTCATGAAAATCGTCAAACCGCGACCGACATTACCCCGGATAAAAATTTCAAGGGACCAGTTCGCCACTGGATGTGGGTCGCACATTCGCACACCAATTAACTCGAGCTGAGAGGAAAGTGGGGAGCCGCAGACGGCTGTGTGCGTTGACGATACATTTGCCACAAGATAGCGCATTATGCGCACCCGTATTCGAACACTTGAACCTACTTCGCCGTTTATATACCTATTCTTAATTTTATTATTTGGCGGTGGCCTACCCTCGTCGTCGCATCGCGGCGACGGCGACCGCGAGTAATGCCATAATTATACGAAAAAACAAAAACGGAAATCTCTCTCACACTGGAAGTGATTTGTCGTCACTGTAGGTAGCCTACCTGCTTAGTCACGTATAGTTGCCAGAATGCCAAACTAAACTCGCTTATTCAAAACGTTTAAACATCGTCGCATTCACTGCGGAAGTGCGTTCGGTGAAACTGTTTCTCAGCGTTTACCTATATCGTGTACAGTGTAAGGTACTCATCTAATTAGGTAGGTATCCGCGACCAATTACACGTAGGCAGTGCCGCATTCGGGTTTCGGTCGGCCCTGTTCTTGTTGAACGTTGGAAATTATTTTTTGGGGCGAATTGAAAAGAAACAAAATCGCAAAATTTTCTATTCCCAAAATCTGCCGCAGATAGGCACACAGCCTTTGCAGGCTAATGGCAAATAGGTACAACACCGTACATAAATTTTATTGGGAACTTTGTTAATATATACCGGGCTCCGTGTCAGGATTTGTTTTTTTTTTTTTTTTTTTTTTGGGAGGGGAGACACACATATTACGACGGGGCATTTAGGTGGCACCTTGGAAAAAGAGTTCAACTATGCGCACAAACAATCCAACCATCCAACGAAAAAGGTTGAAAGATGGTAAAATTGAGAATTTCTTTTTCTTTCCATATTATCTTGGATTTTGAGGAATCAGACTTATCGTTCTTGGCCTCATTTTATTCCTTAAGAGTCTCCTTTTTAATTCGGTATATCCAACAAAAAACGGAATGTTCTTTAAAAAGAATTACAAAGAAAAATTTAAAGAGCTTATAATATTTACCATGCTTTAATCGCCTTTGTTTGTCAACATACCTAGTACCTACTTTATCAGTAACTCTGCAAACACCACAGCAAAGATGTTTTTCATTCCACAATTCGCCATTCGTAGTATGCTTATCGCCAAAATAAACAAATAATACTGGCTATTTTGTTTTAAATTGATGATCTTTTTTTATCGCTAGAGCGATTATACCCCTAATGCGCCCCACAAACTTTTTCACATAGGTATACTTTCTGTGGTGACTGTCATACCACGAGTACCTAGACTATAAGGCTTTTTACGCGTGAGGGTGGGTGCGATCAGTGCCTATGTTATTCGCTTTTTCTAAGAAACTAATAGTTTTTCACGAATTTTATATTATTTATTATTACTATATATATATATAATATAATAATTGATAACAAAAAATGGCGGTTCATCTCAGATGAGCCAAATGCGCATACCTGCTTGTAAAGAGCCTTAGTCTAGATGTTTATCCATTCATACGAGGTAACCCGGAGACTATAACAGGTATTGAGGTTGATTTTTACGAATGGATCGAATGGATAAATGAGTCTGTGGTTTGAATCCCCGGTTTGCCAGTACCCGCCCTATGTATGTATAGGTACCTACCTACCTACCTACCTACCTATATAATGTGTACAAGTACATGTACAAGTGTAAGTTGTCATGATAATGCCCACTTTGGAGCCACCCAACGGATCTTGCTGAAATTTTCAGGGCTTGCATGTGTTTTCCCAAGGAGGGGAAGTCTGTAGCTCCTTGAGTTAAATCTACGACTTTTCAACCTCCTTGAAAACTTCTTGATATCTGAAATTTATATCACTCTCAAAAATATTAGTAGGTAATGAAGAAATCGCCAAAATGCTTTCATTTGGTATGTGTAAACATATACCTACTTTTGTTGCGCCGTTCATGCACCAGAGAGGAAACAAATTATCATTAATATTAGGATTTAAGATACAACTCGATGGCGCTGCAAATGTGGTGCAAATGGGTGATCGTAGAGAGAAGATTCTCATTCCCTATTGGTTGGAAAGGTGATAACAGGCACCAGAATTTGATTTCCGTTTAAGTAATTATATGAAGAAGTTAGTGGAATGATTTTTGCACATATTTGGAGATAAATAAGGCCTAAATAATTCTACAAAAAATTTCTCCCGTCATTGTTCGGCAAATACGAAATTTTTGCCTCGAATTTTACGTGGTGTCTTACATATTTTGATATACGGTCACCCATTCGAGAGTTCAACAAAATTGGATAAGATGTCAACCAATTTGATCTTAAATCCCAATAGTGATTGAGCGCTGTAGTTCGTTCTAAATAAGAAGGTAATTTTCTACCTGTAATACACCTAATTTGTGGGTATCGTGAGTAATAGAAGATGGAAGAAAAAGTTAGGATGCACATATGCCTGTAAATATACACACGAACCTGAAAAAATATTTTGGGCAAATAATTTTGGACAAATTTTTGAGCATAGCTGATGCCAGCACAGTACTGATGAAAGCATCTTTCAGATGATGCAGTGGTCCAGACCAAGGCACGCCACTTTATTCGCAATGACAGGGTGAACTCCAGGGGTAAGGCTTTGCTGCGACTTCTTCATCATCTCACCATTGTTACCTCAAAGTGGCATACAATGGAGCAGCCCTCTACATCTGCCCAAAAGATCCCAATGCCAAGAGCTGCTATATATACAAATTTTTTCCATTGTGAAACATGTTTAATGGATTGCTGTTTCACAATGGAAAAAAATCCGTACCTATGGCAGCTATGCTACTGTCCATGTAATGAGTCAACCCTAGTATCTCAGTGAATGTAGCATCTGAACTGATTGTAACTAAAAACATGTCTAATCTAAAAATAATTATTTCGAAAAACATTTAAAAAGGAAAACAAACACATTAATAAACCATTCTATGAATAAAAATGTGGAAAAAAAATGAAAAACAATCTTCAAAACCTTGGTTATCACGGATTCGAACACGGCACTACTCCAATAACAAGCTATGTCATTACCTACCATAGTACTGTGGCCGTTGAACAAAATAATGGAAATAGAAACGCAATATTATTTCACCATTCGACACATTAATTTGTTCAAAATTATTTGCTAGAAATATTTCCTCACTCGTCGGTGATTTGTATGGAGCGTCGCCCTTTCCTGCATATTCTTTCCTTTTCCCACACCTCCAGGCTTTATTTCTTCCTGTTTATCTTATCTTGTTCGGGGAGTCTATACATACTAATGCATAGTTAAAAGGCACATAGGGCACACACACACACACACACGCACGCGCACACACAAACTGGATGCAAAATGAAGTATGCCTGTTCTTATACAATTTTCATTTTGCCTATAGTCTATTTAGCAAGAGATTGCCAGAACATGGGGTATGTATATGAATATGGGGGAATAGAAAAGGTAATTATTCACACTTGGGAACAAAATAGCAATCAATTGCTCTGTTTAACAGGATTGCACCAACTTACACCAACCTACACTGGAGGGAAGAAATTCCACAAATGTAGGAATGTCATATGACTTTGTGCCATGTTTTGCTTGATTATTTGAGGAACCAACCAATTGGTGTAGGTTGATGTAAGTTAATGTAGTCCTATTTTAGTCCTACTAGAGTCAATTTTTCTACTAAAATTGTTGGTTTTCTTCCTACTTTTTTTCTTCATGTTTCATTTTGGTAATCTCTTCATTATTCGAATTCCTTTGACTGATTTGATGGATGCAAAATTTTTGAATGATTTTTCAAGAATCAAAGATTCACTTTGAATTTTCCTTCAATGAATTGGTATTGAAAACTATTTTGATTCGTTTAAATTTTAAAACTTTTTGAAAAAACATAATGTGAATTCAATTCAATTTTGAATGTGAGAACAATGAAACTTAATTTCTTTTTACTGTAATTTTTATTTTAAAACATTGTAATAAAAAATACCCAATTAGCTAAGCAATCGGATTTGAATCCACGAATCCACCTGCTTTATTTGAATCCTCCAAAAAATGAGGATTTGTTGTATCTGTATTCAAATCCATTTTTACTGGATTTGTGCCCAACACTGCTTTCGCTGAATGGAGTATCGGGATGTCCAATGGTGGAGTGCTAGTGCCAAGAATGGGCGTGAAAAGGATTTGTAATTCTAATCATTTTTGAAAAAGCAGTGTGATTCGTGATTCAAATCATTTTTATACAAACAGTGGAACAATGAATCACAAATCCTATTCCTCTAGTAAGGAAATTCCCAAGAAATACCCAGAAATTTTCAAAAAGTACTCGATGTTCATAATTTTTTTCTCATATCAAGGTCAAATATAATTATTCAGGATTTGAGACTTCGAGGATTCGCAATTTACACATTCAATCTCTGGATTGAAAGTGTTGGTGATTTAAATCACTTTGGTTCAAATGATTTGTGATTCAAATCATTTCTTTGAGGATTCTGCCCACTCTTACTAGTGCTTATCAAGTGCTGAAAAAGGAAAAAAAAGGTAAAAAAAAGGAAAGAGAATGGACAGTCAAATTTGTTTAGCACAATAAGATGTCATAAATCATAAGATTTTACAATGATATATAATCAAACCATATTATAAATCAGAGGAATATACTGTCACTGTGAAAATGAGCTTTAATGTTTATTAAAATTAGTTAAAAATGCAGATTTTCTATTAAAGTGTATTAAATTAAAATCTGGTAGCTCTATTTGGTTTAAAATAAGGAGTTGTAATCTTTAAAAAGTAGAAATGGATACAAACCGTTCAAAAGTTACCAAGCTTTTTCTAATTAAGTAATTTTTGTTTTAAACTGAAAAAATTTGCAGATAATTATATGAAAAATATGCACCTTACTTTCTTATGGCAAATATAATTTGCATATTTGCAGCGCTTTATTTTCATCTGTTTAAATGTTATCATCAAGCTTTTTCTGCGAAAGTACTTCTTATTTAAAATTGACAAAATATGCAAATAATTCTACAAAAACTACATATTTTTCCACGGGAAATGCAATGGGCATATTTGCAATGCTCTATTTTCATCCATTTGAAAGTTATCAACCTCTTTCTGTAAAAGTCATTCTTGTTTCAAACTGACAAAGTGCGCAAATAATTTTATGAAAATTATGTATTTAAAACAAAAATTACTTCATTAGAAAAAACTTAATAACTTTTAACAGATGAAAATAGAGCACTGTGAATAAAATCGTTGTATTTCTCGAGAAAAAATACATCATTTTTATATGAATAATTGTATATTTTATCAATTGAAACAAGAATTACTTTTCCATAAAGAACCTAATAAACTTTTGAATGGATCAAAGTAGAGCACTGTGAATAGAATCATTGCATTTATCGTGTAAAAATACATTATTTTCATATAATTATTACCATATTTTCTCTATTTAAAACAAGAATTACTTTATTAGAAAGTTTGATAACTTTTGAAAGAGTTGCATCCATTTATAACATATTATTGTAAAATCTCATGATTTATGACGTCATTGAGATGAAAAAATTTTGTTGTCATTCAATTTCCTTTTTGAAAGGGTATTCACCTTCAACCATATACTAGATAGACACGCTGTGAACTATCTTGCACAATGCTTCCTACCGAAGCACTAATACATACGGAGTGTGACATCACATTGGGGCCAGAAGTTATTTACCTAGGCTATACTGGTGTTATTTCCAGGTTTTTGAATTTGATTTTAGCCAGGTTGGAGTTTTTTTATTTTACTTGTACACAATCATTTCTTTTTTTATTATTGAAAAATTCATTTTAGAAGAAAAAATAAACGTTTATAAATTTTTTTTTCTTCAAAAATTGCCCTATTGTTACGTCATTTATGTGTGCTTCAATTTTCCATTGATATGGCGTGTCTGTCTAGTATATGGTCGAAGGTTTTTATGGAGACGGTTTACAATGTTTACAAGTTATTTCACATGAGGAGAAAAGCATTTATATCTTCTGTGGGATACCTTGTTGTGAGGAAGATATTCTCACCAGAAGATAAATTCAACATAATTTAATCGTGTTCAGTCACTTCATACTATAAGTATGGGAGAGCCAAATCCTTGGCAAACACTGGCAATTTTGTAGCCAGTTTTGAGAGTTTATATACAGAATTTGGCACACACACACAGACACACATATGTACATATACTTATGTATATGTGTTTGTAGAAATCACGTCATTTCTTATTCATTGCTAAAGCAACTGATAAGAAATGACATAATGCATTTGTGTACCAGTCCAAGACATTACCGAGATCCTTATCTATCATTTTGGCATTGGCCAAACATTGCATCTTACTTGCCTGTGTGTGAAAGTAAGAGCATACGAACAAACAGTGTATATAATATACTGTTGAATATAATACGCCTAATAAGGAATGACGTGTGTACGAGATGTATAGTCCCCCACCTCTTCCTTCTTGAGTTATTTCTTATACAACTGCAAATTTTATAACTTATGTACTAGTAATAACAATAAAACAAAATCATGTTTTACTCATTGAAAATTTCACTTCCTACATCAAGTATTTCCTTTCAAAATTGCCTATTTTGTACTTAAAAATAGTTATCAAACATACTTAATCACCCTTTCAGCACTCTTAATTTCTGCCACTAAAGCAACTTTCTTTTGTACTGAACTTCTAAATAATAGTGTGGGGCAATCTTTGAGTATATGTAATGGAGGGCTGATTCCTGTAACATTTTGGCCAGTAGTTACAATCAGACAAAAATAGCATTTTCAGGGAATGAAATTACTCTATTTTGCACGTTACTGTATCTATATATATATATATAAATATATAGTTACACATTTTTAAAGTAATTTTGTTCGGGGAAACACTGATGATTGAGGAATGGAACTACAACTATCAAACTTCCATTATATATAATTCTCGAAGAGGGCAACAGATGAAAGATAATCTAGATCACAATGTACAGATCCGGGTAATATTGCAATCTAGATCCTGATCTACAGATCAATTTATCAAGTTCATTCGAATTAAGATCGAATTTATTTGATCATTTCCTTTCCCCTTTTAATCAGTTCACAATCTTTTTTACCTGACCTTAATCTACTTCAGAAATGACTTTTGAAAGCTGGTAGAGCTGAAAAAAAGGCAAAATAAATTATGTAATAACTTTAATTTTGACTTTTCAGTTTAGGCGTTCACACAAAATATAATAATAAATGAATTAATAATATAATAAACAATCTGATACAATGATCTAAATCATTTGAAAAATGCTGATCTAAAATCTAAGATCATAATCTTTCGATTTATCGATCTATTGATCTGATTTTGAAAGATCTGTGTCCTACATTGCCCGATGGCCATATTCAATTTAACTTCGGTAACATTTATTAGAGGCCACCTTGTTTGCACTTTGCACCTTTGAAAAAAATCACCCTCTTATCTGGAACAGACTAACAGACTATAATATTGTACTTTTCATTTTAAGCAAGCATTTTTTTTGATAGATTTATGCAATTGGCCTGAGACAAGAATACATTAGCAACAGGGGCAAGGGTAAACACCCGAAACAATTTTTTGGTCTGCCATATCTACAAACATTTTTGGATCTACTATTTTTAATACCTACCAGCAGATGGACAAATGAGACTTGCTTGCTTGGGACACCAGAAAATTTTTATTTTGAACCTAAAAATTGACAGATTTACAGGCGAGCATTCCCTGCGCAGATACACTATGTACTACAAACGGACCGGAACCGTACCACAAGCAACTGACAGATCACTTACAACAGCTGTTGCATTCTGGTATTTTATCACTCAAAGAATTGGCCCATTTGTACCAATGGGGGCGATTTGTTTCTTGTTAAAATGTACGATACGGCGCAAACGAGCCTCCGGCAACATCCGATTGGTACATTCGTCCTGTATCCTTTTGAATAGGGTACAGCTTGTCTCGACTGCGCTACATTCGCATTTTACACACGAGTAGTACGCGACTCGACTTTCACTGACGAAGCGAAGTCCTCCCGGAGAATCGATTCGACTAAAGCGCATTCTCTCGGAAGCAGCAGCCTATAACGAAGCGAACAGTCTACAAAAGAGTCGACATTTCTGGAATCAGCGACGTATCCACATTATTTGGCGACTTCTTTGTTTGCTCGTCACTTTTGAAATTCCGCTGTCGCACGTTTATAACCAAACTTTAACAGTTACAAGCAGAAACACGAATAAGAGTTAGGAAATGGGGGAAGGCAATCGCCCCCTTCGAAGCGGATTAGCTTAATTTCATTCGTTAATATGGCTGCCGCCGCGGATGAATTTCGGCGGCAACGTTTTCCATTACAATCGAATAGATGAACGTGCACTCCTCATTTATCGGCTTCCAATTTTCATCTCCACCGTCTCCCCAACTCGGTATCTGCGCCGCTCTTCGCTACCCTCACACGCCACCAAACGCAGCGCCGATGGTCACATAATCGTTCGCCAATTCAGGTCGCATACATTTCGCCTTACAGCGATAGTTATAGGTATAGGTATAGGTTTAGGTACGAGCGTACGTGGCGTAGCGTAATGCTTGAAGGTTATACCATCCGAAACGTAGACACGTTTCCTGTCACGAGCACGTAGCGCGAAGTCCCGACGATTAGTGCCCGATCGCAACGACGAGGACGAATTTTACGAAAAATTCGATTTCAAACAGCCATCCGCCATCAATCACCGATCGAAGAAGTGGCCACTGCAAGCCCCGCTGAACTGCGAAAGCCAACCACCGACAGGCCGTCACAAATACACGTAATGCACAAAATGTCGGACGTGTTGGTCGCTCGTCGCTCGTTTAACGCGAGCACGGGACGTTGCGCGAGTGCACCGCACGCACGCACAGCCATGCCGGCGTTCACACACACATACATACATACATACACGCATACATACACACACACACACACACACACACGCGCTCGACGGTGTTCGATACCATGTAAGGTGGTCGGTGGCGGGCGTTCACCGGCGAACCAACAGCATTCGCGTACGCGGACCATCATTCACACGCGCACTCGTCGCCTCGCCGAGTACGGCTACGCTACCGCATACGAATATGCAAACCTCGCGCACCTCAAGGTTCCTAACAACTTTTACAAAACATACGATCACACGCACACGCTCAAAAACCAGCAAACAATCAACGGTGTAAATTAATCATCTCGAATGTCGACGATCGGCACGTACGAACGGCTTCCCTTCCACCACTAGGTACGCGTTGTTTGCCCTTTCACTAATGAAATATAAAATAAAATAAGAACGAACGAACGTACGTAACGTACAAAAGAAAAACCTGCATCCTTTTTTGGATCTCAAATTTGATCGCATGTAAACGCCTGTATACGCGCGATAATGTCGGAGGGTTTATATAAAAATAATAATAAATAAATACGTAAACAAATGAAACAAAAAACGATACGATTAATTCTATAAAACATATATATATATTTTTTTTTTCTCCTCGAAAATAATATTTATGCTTGTAATACGCAGGCGCCGCCGACTTTCTTGATTTTATTTTCCGCTTTTTTTGAGAAAAATTTAGCTTTAACGATAACTGGTTGCTTGGGCAGAGTTCCTTTTCCCAGCACTTTGTAGTAACCCTTTTAACAAAAAATAAAACAAATACATCGTTAGTACGCCCTTTCGATGGGCCACACCAAAGAATGAGTTCATTTGAATCGATTGCAGCGCAGAACGAATTCAATTCGCATTCCCCTCCACAGAATTTTGGATTTCTACACAAAATCATCTTTTCAACCGATAGATTTGGCATTAGTGAAAAGTTTTCGATCCTAAAATCTACGGCAGTCGTCTGCGCTGACGCTGTTTGCTTCCTTATTACGCTCAATCGTCGAATGAAAAACTGGTACGTGGTGCGGTAGCACTCGGCTACACTGTTTCCACACGTTGCACGTTGCATGCACTTATCAGTGACAGATAAGTGGAGGGAAGGGAAGGGAAGGGAAGAACTTCGAGAAGGCAATTTTCCTCGAGAACTCTGTTTCGGGACAGAGTTAAATAAAAGCATATAAAAACTGCTAGAATCCAATTTTTCACTTTTCGCTCAAAGGAAAATAAAGGAACGGATCATTATGAGACTCCAGCTGCCATGCCATATAATAGGCATTGATGGATACTTTTTAAAAGCACTGCAACTAACAGTTTACAGCTGCCTTGCATTTCACTTCAAGAGAAATTCATATACAGTAGAAATGACTATAACAAACACTGGCTACAGCAAACAGCTGGCTACAACACAAAATTCTTGGTCCCAGTAAGACTCCATTAACTTCTATGTCAAGGAAAATTAGCAACAATAAATCTGGCTACTACATACTACTGGCTACAACAAATTCATTCACTAGAACTTTCTTAATTTCTTTTATACAACAAACCACTTTTTTTATTCAATCCCAACATTTTTTTAATGGTCATTTCGGGCTTCTAAAAATTAATGTCCTCGCATGTACTGTTGATGATTGGTACTGATCAATTTGCAACCACAATTATTTTATAGTTTCAAATATCCATTACAACCTGGTACAGCAATCTGATGTAGCCAGCTACTGACTACAACAAACAAATCTCAGTCCTTTAGAATTTATTGAAGCCAACTCAAACTCTTTGCTTCCTTGGATAATCTCCTTCATAACTGCAGAACTATCAAGATGTAAAGCCTCTGCTAGATAGTACTACCAGCATTGTTAATTTCTGGATTATGAGCAGTTTTTTAGTATCGAGAACATAATATAAAATCAAAGTTATTGATAGAAATGATACACTGTAAGTGGTAGAAAGCTGAAATTTCTAGGACACATCTATTCGAGTCAGCAGAAGATTCCCTGAAAATTTGGCTAAAATCATACATTCATTTCTTGAGATATCACTGAGATTGAATTTTCATCATTCATATAACAGGATTTGGACAGAATTTTATGCGCCCCTGTCAGGTTCTTAAACCTCTAAGCAGCCAAAGAATGGAAAGTAAAGGTAGATGAATTTATTTCACATAATTAATTGTACTAATATAAGGACCAAATCTTCAGTTTTTAAAATCCCATCTATATGATGAAATGGGCCTAGAAATACGCAAATTTTCAGAATTTGATATGATCAAAACCTGCATTTCCAGAATCATAAGAGGGTGTCCAAGGGTTGGCTATTCGAGTATTATGTTTATCTCATGGGTATGTAACACCATATATAGAATGAAACGAATGAAGTATTACCCATCCCCATCAAAAAATTATAAGTCAAGCTGAAAACAACTTGAAAATTCATTTTTTCTTTTACATAATCGACCCAAATTGGACAAAATCCATTTCTAGACTATGTTCCCTACCATCATAGACAGTAATCACAGAAGAACACACGTACAGATCGAATTTAGGATAAAGGTTTTTCTAGACTCGGAACTAAACCTGGATCAAAGTTCCATATTGTGAGAAAAAAAAAAGAGAGAAGGAAAGCAGATTTATTCCATTTCAATGTTCATAGTTCAAAGTCCAAAAACTGTGTAACTATGCAAGACTTCATTATAAGTATTACCCAAATTAGAAATTATAATGGTCTCTTACCATAAATCAAAATAAAACTTCACCCTTGAATATCAACTAGAGATGATACAGTTTGAGAGGTACTTATTACATTTATTGGAATTTATTCCACATAATTAGGCAAATTCCTATAATTTGTTTATTATCATCGTTTAAAAACTTTTAAATTTGGTGAAATGAATCCGGAAATAATAAATTTTTAAAATTCTAATATTTGTGAAATACAGGACCATAACAGGAGTTACAAAGCTACTTTCATCAAAATTATTGGTCTCCAATCTTCATATCACATACTGTGTGGAACTATTATGAAAAAAACTATCTCAATAGTACTCAAATTATAAACCTGAAACATGAAAAATCTAATTTCTTCATTTTGTCATCAGAATAAAATTATTGTCATAGGTGAGAAAGAAAAAAGAAACATTAACTTTGTTCTAGATCATCATAAATATAGGACTTGTTAAATTAAGAGAAAGTAATGATATATTTTGGCTCCAGAAATGAGTTCTTTGAAAAATTCTATTACCATACGGAAGGTCAACAAGGATTACGGATTTGTTCAATACCAGTGAATAGTATATAACATTTGGAAACTGTAAAACAATGTGAGACTTCATTACAGTTATTTATCAAACTGGAAATAATTGTGAAACATTTATATTTCTAAATGCAATTTCATAAACATGCATATATGGGCATGATTACAGAATTTTTTCAGGTACACAATTGGAAAATATCCAATTTGGTTATCACCACGTATTATAAAACAAGAAAATCATGAATGTAGTGCAAAATAAAATCTAGAAAAACTACAGTCTATTACAAAATATTAATATCAAATTTTACACCTGAATTCTAGATGAGAATACCAGTGTTGTGGAGATTCTCATCACATCTGAATAATTAGTTCCACACAATTTGTCCGATAAGTAGTGTGAAAATTAGGATCTTCCATAATTCTCAATTAGGTGAAATGTATTCGGAAATTGCAAATTACAAAAAATGAAACTTTTCTCAAACCCAGTTCTGTGAAAGTTCTTACAAGTTTTTTATTCCTTGCCCAGGAACATCTGTATACTAAATCCAATCAGTATGTGTGTTCTACTGTGATTACTATTTACAATGGTATGGAACAAAGTTTAGAAATGGATTTTGTCCAATCTGGACAGATTATGTAAAAATAACAATGGATTTTCAAGTTATTTTCAGATTTTCTTAAATTTTTTAACGGAGTTGAGTAATACTTCATTTGTTCCATATATGGTGTTACACACTCATAAGATAAGCATAATATTCAAAGGCCAACCCTGGACAACCTCTGAAGATTCCAGAAATGCAAGTTTTTAATCACATCAAATTTTGAAAATTTGCATATTTCCAAGCCTGTTTCATCGTATAGATGTGATTTCAAAGGCTGAAGATTTGGTCTTTATATTAGTACAGCTAAGTATGTGAAATGAATTCATTTACCTTTACTTTCCATTTTGTAGCTACCTAGAAGTTAATGATTTACTCTTTTTCCATTATCGATACAAGAAACAAAACAAAAAAGTTTCAAACTAAAAATATAGTAAATAAAATTTTCAACAAAAAAGGTCTCCTGACATTCTTTTGTTAATTCCATAGAAAGGATACAAAATGACTTTAAAGTCTGCAAATACCACTGCTAAAAGCATATTGTACTTGATAAGGCCAAGTCTCATTTACACATACTACACCAGTATACTCTTGTCAAGCTGATAAGACTACTATATATGTAACACATGATAATAGAAAGATTTATTTTCGTTCATGTGCGTATGTGTATTGGTATGTATGTATGAGTGTGTTTATTTGCAATACCATAACTTCAGAATCACACAACAAAACAAATTTAAATTTTCTACATATATTTCAATTATACCAAGGAAGTTTCAAGTCATCTTAGAAGTCTGTAGCTTACCAAATGACAAAGTTATGAACTTTCTAAGCAGCTCAGACTAAAGTAATGTAACAGCATTTTGAGGTATTATATTTATGGATCATGAGTTATACCTCAGAATGAGCTAAAACTGTCTTGTGCATATTTATTTTGTCCCAAGATGATTCAAAATTACATAAAATACCCGCAATCCTGCTGTATTATTTTGATCCAAGCTGTTTAGAAAATTAATAACTTTCACAATAAGTGAAATACAGACTTTTGTGTTAACTTAAAACTTTCCATGCCACAACAAAAATAGAAATACAATATTTAAGTTTGTTTTGTTGAGTGGTTCTGAAATTATGGGGTTGCAAATAAACAAGCACACCAACATATACTTACTCACACACATGCACAAATATAAAAAAGTTTCTTTTTATATGTACAACAAACATGGTAGTTCTAAGAGCTTGACATGGTTTACTGATGTGTAAGGTATATGGGAGAGTACAGAAAACTTTTAGCAGTGGTATGTGCAAACTTTTGTATAATTTCATGGGCTTTGTATGACATTAATAAAAAAAATGTTGAACAACCTTTTTTGTTGGAAATTTCATTTACTCCATTAATCATTTCAACATTTTTTTGTATTGCTAATAGGAAAAGCGTAAATCATTAAAAACCTGATGGGGGCACAAAAAATGTGTTTTTAGGGGGTGAATCCACAATCAGATTTTAGGAAATTTATTATGTTTAAAAGAGCATTTTAAACTACCAAATTCCAAAGAAAAGCCTTTTCTATGATTTTATTGAGGAAAAACAGTTTTTGATCCAATTTGACTAGCTTATTGAGGCTGAGGGATATCCTAAATTGACTGATTTTTTCCTATAAATATACATCTGTATGTGACAGAAATGTTTCAGGAATTTTTTTTTCTATTTCGCACGTTTGTTAGCGAGCATATTGGATACCAGCACAGTACCGGTGAAGGAATCTTTTGGACCATGAGGGAGGCCTTGGCCAAAGCATGACAAAAGCAAGAAACAAAAATGCAATATTATTATACCACTCGACATATTAATTTGCCCAATATTATTTGCCAGAAATATTTCTACTACATGCAAATGTATATTTATCGGCTTGTCTTTTGAAATGCAATCACCTGACCATTTTTACAGATATATTTGGCTGAGCGAATATTGGAGTTTAACTTAGCATTTTTTTCTTCGTAACATCATATTAATGAATCTGGTTAATTAATAATTCCGATACATTTATTTAGATATGTGTTTCTTATTACTGCGTAGGATTCTTGGGTACTCTCTGGTTCCATACTAACCTATCCTTTTGATAACGGCGAAACTTCATTTAATTTACCGCTATTCGAATAAAAACGACTCATTTTGAAAAAGAAGTTGAAACTAACAGTAATATTTAATTCGAGAAAAGCTTAGTTGACAAAAGAGAAAATTTCAATACACAATTCTTCGAAAAACATTCTGATCTCATTCTAATTTGAAATTTAAAGAAATTAAAATGAAAAGTAAAATATTTTATATCAAAAAAATGAAACTTGAGCATCAAATAGAGAGAGGGCACACAAAACAAAAGATACGGAAGACTGTTTCAAAATAAATAGTTGTAATCAAATCTTTCAAATCAAAAAAATGAAAATTCTAGGTCTTTTTCCTGACCACTTGTTTTCTCGGACTTTTTAAATTACACTCTAAAATAAACTCTCTTATCCAAATTTCTAACAAAATACCTCCAATATTCAGTTGAAATTTTCCTTCCTTTTTTTTCTACCTAATTCTTTACTATACATAATTCGAAGAATAATTTTTTTCAATCAAAATTGAATAATGCAACAATAGAAATTTTCCTTAAAGTACAAAATTACATGATTTTCATAAATATGAGGCCTCTTTGAGAGAATAGGCAGCATTCTCTGAATTTATGATCGAATGACAATGAACATAGCACAATATTGCTTCTTTAGAAATTTTCCATAGAAACTTGACGGCTACTGTGGGCCAGAAAAACGTCATCTCCATGAATACATAAAATCACAAACGATGCTCTTATTACTCTGACACTAAAGATGATCATTTAGATGTTCACTGTTTCAACTTATGAGGACCAAATAAGGTTTTTTTTGTGCCTATTTAAAGTCACTGTCAAGCTCGTGTTTCCTCATTCTTTTTTCTTCCTTTCTTTTATCTGGAATCCGACCAGTTAATGATACACTTATAAATTATTATGAAAAGAAAGTAAAGAAAATATTATTCATTAACAAACAACTGCAACCATTTTTGTAATTGTAAATTACTTATTGAATAATTTTTATGCCGTTAATGTCTCCACACATATTCGGAGTGAGTACCAGACAGATCTAATAGCCTATCAACTTGATTGTCATTAGCATCAAAAATTTTTAAAAATTAATGAGTTCAGGGAAAAAAAACAAGAATCAACCCAGACTAAAAAGTTCTGATAATAAACTTCAATTGAAGGACTCAAGCAATATGGAATTCGTTGCATGTACATGTTACAAAGTGAGAATAATTTGAAAAAGAAAAGAGAAAAAAAAACACCTATATAATACCTTTTTCACGACATCAATTACGACAGCTTTATCTTTTTTTTCGGCATATTTCAATCTCGTGGCTTCGGGAATCAAAGTGAACAACTGATCTACATTTATAGTTTTGCAATACACCGAACTCCTGCGAAGATGGTAATTTCTCATACCGACCTGTAACACATAAGTAATTAATTACAAAAAATTAAGAAACCTGTTCACAGACTAAGAACATAAAATGCGTTAGAATGAATGAATATCGCGGTTTCATCAATGCAAGATCGTATGAATCAAATTCATAATTTACACTTGTAGAATAACGGAAAAATGAAATATTTCAATAGAAAACGTTGGTCAGATTCATTATACATCACATCGAATCAGTTCGCCTGTCGCTACACAGTTTGATATCATCACGTAAAATTTTTCAAAAATATTAAATTGGTGATAAGTAAGGAAATATTCGTATTAAGAGCTATACTCTATCCATCAGAAGTGATCCTAGGCTTAAACGCTAGGTTGCCAATAGTTCCATTTTGAATATCTATCTGTTTATATATATAGAAATGTATATTTCTTCGTTGGTAATCTATGTATTCCCAAACCATTCACCCGACTGACATGACAATTTGGTGAATCGTTATGGATACCACCGAAGTTTCCGAATAAAAAAAAAATCGTTCTTTCACCGGTATTGCAACGCATGCCGGGTACCAGCCAGATTATTTAATAACAAAGAATTAAAAATATGCTTAGCAATATTTATAAATGGCAACACTGCATCGATTTAAATCAACTGAATTGGCTGATCGGCGTATTGTTAATTTTTGTCAGGGATCATCTTATAATGGATAGAATAAAAGTGATTGTTGGCGTAAAGGAAGTATGACCAACTATCACAGTTGACAAAAAATAATGTTACAACCGTAAGCTAAAATAAAATCAACTCGTCAGAATTATCAAACGCATCATATTGCTCAGTTCGCCTGTCGCTACACAATTCAAATCATCATACGAAATCAACAATATGCGTTAGTGTGACTCAATAAAAATAATGAACAGTCAAGAACCGATTAAGTTACTTTTAAAATTAATACGATGTAAGAACGTTGGACAAACACATTTATATCACCTAAAATATTAAGTCCGTTTTTTAGGCCAAAAAAGTTCACGAATTCTTGCATTAGTTTATAAATTGTTCTGATTGACTAAAATGCGAAATATTGGACCTTTTTTAACTCAATGCGAACTTCGTTCAGAGAAAAGTGTAGAAGGCGCATACATTTATAGCACTAAAACAAAATGAAAAAGAGACGTGGAAAAAGTTCAAAGAAAGTTCTCGTCTTATCACGAACAATGAATTTGGAATTCGTTCAATTGGTTGTGCGATAACTAATTAAGTGATATTATTTCTTTTTATTTCGTTTTGATTGTACTTTCTCATAGAACGTCCTAAGGATCGCAGACGAAATAAGAAATTTTTTCCACTTTACTGTCGAATTCAAACTTTTTTGGCGAAAAGAATAGACATATTGAAATACACGGAGAAAAACATAAAATAGAAACACATGCATAAAAATGTATTCGTCAGAAGTATCACACATCACATGGATCAGTCCGCCTGTCGCTAAACAAAATGACATCATCATACGAATTTCATTCAAGAATTAAGAGTAAAAGGATGAGCACTTTAAAAGTACGACGTAAACGTAAAAAAAACTGTAAGTGAGCAAATAACGAGTTCGGCTGAAATGACTGAAAAGCTGAGATGACAGCTAAAAGGAATGAAGAATGAAAAGATAATGGCAGTATACATACCGAAAACATTGAATCAGGTCTTCAGAATACATAATACAAAATGTGATAGCCGATTCAAACTCACCTTACCGAAGTAACCCGGATGATATTTGTCAAAATTGATTCTGTGGTGATGCATACCACCGGCGTTACCACGACCACCAGGATGCTTCCTGTGTTTACCTAGAAAGATAAAATACAAATAGGATTGTTTGTCAAGAAAAGAATAAAAGAAAAGATCAAGGTAGTTTAACAAAAACTATTTCATTTGCTCACCTACACGACCGTGACCATGGCTGACGTGACCACGCAATTTCCTGGTTTTCTTTTTGTTGGTCGACTAAACAGAAAAATACATTCCAAATTAAAAGCAACGAAAGGAAACGAGAGATGATATTATCATAACGCAAGAACCAGCATGGGTAGCATGGGTAATCGGTGATTAGTATTGCCATTTAAATTTATTTATTGGTAAAACCGAAAAATAGTTAAGTTAGTTAGAAAGACACGGGATGAGGCATGAATGATTTAAAAGTTCAAGTAATGAAGTGAAATAGTACTCACCATGTTCTACAAATACCAGACGATAGCAAAACGAAAGCGAAAGAATCACTGAATTAAATTGTCACGTTTTCACCTACAGGAATCGTTGTGCCTTCGAGGATATATATATGATGGAGACGACACATGGGCAGTTTTGGTGCCCTGCCTTTAGAAAGGGCTTCTACAAACTAGTGATCTGATTGGAGGAAAATCTCGCAACGTTCATTTGTTTATAAACACTGGCGTGTACAAAGTACCTAACTTTTATTCCGATTTTCGATTCTGATTGGTTGAGACGTTCACTTTAGGGTACTTCGTACGCTAGCACGCGGCATCTATAGTCTCGACACTCAACCACACATTAAACCTTCGACCATATATGCATAATGATAAAATGTTGAAGGCAACCAAATGAAATGTACATTCCATTCAAAAATTTCTTCTCTTATCAAACTATACTTTTCACAGAATTCACCTACGAATTCTCTTCGATTTGTCATCCATAAATTAATTAGGATTCAGCGATGAATCGAGGAGAATTCACCTACAACAGGTGCAACAAACTATTTTGTATCTGATCTAAAACAAATGAGAAATATTCAAAAGCTCAAAAAACCGAAGGTCATTTCTAGTGCAAATAAAACTGAAAGAACAAATATTGAAATAAATATTGAAGTTCAATATTTGTTAAAGATATAAATGGCAATCCTTTTGAATTAAGAAATGTAAACTATTCAAAAGATATGTCAGACAATTTTTTTTCTTTACATAAAATAACCAAATTAGGCAATAATGCAATCTTTACAGAAATTGATTGCAAAATTGTAAATAAGAAAACCAGGGAAATAATTTTCTAAGGATATAAATATCGAAATTATTGGCTTCTAGATCTAAAACTATGTGATAAAAATACCATTTATGTAACCAAAAGTAAACAAAATTCTTCAACAAATCAAAAATTTATTGTCTTGTAATAAAAATTTGACACAAAAAGAACATTCTTATACTATAATTCATGATGTGTGGTCTGAATCAGAAAATGAAATAGATATTCTCAAAGAACATGACTAGATAAATGAAGCTACACCAAACATTCAAAAATTAGATGGAGAAGGTATAGAAGAATTTCTAGATTAGGGTGTCTATATCACAATAGAAGAACTAAACAAAATAGATAGTAAAAATAAAAATTAAAGTATAAGAAAGAAATTAGGGTTTCTTTTTCATGTCAGACTAGGTCATGCTTCGGTTTTGTACATTGAACAAGTAAAGAAAACTTTTAAAATTTTAGAAAACATAAATTTTGTAGACGAAATTAAAGACTTTGAAGTATGCAATCTAGCAAAAATAACAAAATGTCCCCATAAGATAGAAAGAGAAATTGCAACAAAACCTCTAGAAAGAATTCATTCTGATCTTATTGGTCCGATAAAACCTATAGGAGCTCAGCAGAAAAGTGTTCATATTATAACTTTTACAGATGATTTCTCAAGATACTCAGTATTTTTTAGTATCAAAGATAAAACATGTGTCGCCGAAGATTTTCAAGAATTTATTAAAGTAATGAGATATAATATAGGTGATTCTACAGCCAAAATATAAAGGTTACGTATTGATGGTGGTAGAGAATATTTAAGAGATACTATGAAAAAGATCATAATGGATGAAGGCATAATTGTTGAAACATGACCACCTGACACACCACAACATAATCATGTTGCTGAAAGATTAAATCAAACCCTTTTAATGAAAATTAGAGCAATATTAATCGATAGTGGTCTTCCACTCGAATTTTGGGAATTGGTTCTAAATCAAGTCATTCACATACATAATAGACTACCACACAAAAAGTTAGGCATTAAAATACCATATGAACTATTACGAAAGAAAGTCCCCATAATAAATTACATAAAACATTTTGGTTGTATTGCATATAAAAAAATTCCATATGAAAAACAGAATGTCAAAAAATTTGAAGGAAGAGGTGAACTCTGTATCCTAGTAGGATGTAACACTGAATCTTGGCAATTACTTAGTCCAAAATCAGGAAAACTACATAGAAGTAGCGATGCAGAATTCACCAAATCCGCAATGTTTAAAGACAAATTTCCTATAGACTATTTTCAGAAAAATGGTTTTCCCACTTTTGATACCATAACATGGAAAAATGAAGATCCTGAAATTGAGTACGCAGGAGGTTTACTAGAAAATTATCTTAGTGAAAATTATAATAAAAAATGACCAGCTGAAGAAACAATTTATTTATCTAAAAAGAAAGTCAAATTCAGTGATACTTCATTTGGAAAATTAAAAATTGAAACAATAAACCCTATAGTGAAAGTAGAAAAAAAAATATTACTCGATGATATGTAGAATTAACAAAGTCCCAAAAAATTTCAAAGATGCATTAAAGAGTATTGAGGTGAGTTCTGATCACTTGATACGGAAAAGATAAGAACGAACTTCCATCTTTGAAAAAGATTTATTACCAACGTTAGTACAACAACTGACAAGCGGAGAACATTCTCCGTCGAGCAGTGGCGGTAAAAAATATGTCGATGATCAGTGTCACCACATGTGAAACAAATAAATGTAATGAACATGTTACATACAGTGTTAGTCAATATTAGGTTATGTGTTTGTGAGGGAGTGAGGGAATTGAATCCCAACACCCCCCCCCACAATTCAAAACGGAAGAACGAACATGTAAGTAAAAAAATGTATCACACAGTGTATGTATTAAAAAAAATAAATAAGCAATAGCAGTCAAGATTGTTAAATATAAATATCATATAAAAAAAATTGCTAGAAAAAATGGTAAAAATTAAATAAGTCGTTGACTAGTATCATGATGTACAATTAAAATGTGTATAAATTTATAAATCAATTGTTTTGTTTTACATATTGTGTAATTATTAACATGAGGTATACATTTAACCTTCTGTTATAGTGTCATGTCTTATAAATATTGTGTGATTTTAAATTATTATATATATAAAAGGAAAGGTCGGAGAGATCATTGTCTCCTCATTGTCAGCTGTGGAAGAAAACATTATTGTCTATGTCCTTATAATTAATTGTGTGGGGTTTAAATAAGTATACTATTGTTGAAATCAATTAAATTTGTTAGGGGATGCTGATGCCAGTAAGAGAGGCAGAGCAGCGACAAGGAACCTATTGAATTTTGTGAGGTGAATTGTGAAACAAAATATGGACTGCTCGGTTTACGATAGGCGCTAAAAGACCGACGCCCATCCGCAGTCCAAATCCAAATATCAAAAATTTTGAGGGTTATGTCAATTAAGACTATTGGCCAAAAAGTTGACTTGCTCGGAGGATTTTCGTAACAATGTTCTGGAAGGTTTTCCGATCAAGTGCTTTAGTTAATATATCAGCAACTTGATCAGGTGACCTAATATCGTTGAAATTTATCAATTTTTGCTGAAATGCCTCCAGCAGTGCGTAGCATTTGATCGCAAGGGACCTGGATTGTTTCTGGCCTCCCCCAGATGCAATGTAGGATGCAGATATATTGTCTTCATACACCTGCACTGGGTCGGTTACAGAGAAAATGCTTTCCATAAGTCTCCAGATCACATATATGTCGTCGAGTGCATCATTTAATGAAATTAACTCGGCTGCAGTTGACTAAGTTGCAACTGTGTGTTGCCAATGAACGGCCCAATTTAGCAAGTCTCCATTTACAAAAATCATGAAGCTGGTTGTGGAGCACCCTTTCTCCAAGTTATTTATATCGATGGGTGAATCGTCTACGTCGGGTGCGTACGACGCATCGACAAAAACTTTAATGTGAGTTTGGTCGGAGTGGAAGACCAGAGAGAAATCTCTTGTAGTTTTGAGGTATCTAATGATACGACGAACATAGTTTTTTATTTCATTGTTGGAGGATACCTGAAAACAGGATAGGTAGTTGACGGCGAAAGCAATATCCGGGCTGGTCAGTCTTGCTACATATAGCAGATTCCCAATCATAGCCCTATATTCGGTATCGTCAATTCCATTTGCTGGTTTATTGAGTTTAAGCCCAGTTTCCATGGGTGTGGAAGATGGATTGCATTCAGTCATTCCAAACTTCCAGAGAATCTTATCGATATATCTATTTTGTGTGAGTATTATTTGTTTTCTTGGAATATCACAATTTATTTCAAATCCAACAAAGAATGTTGAGTTGTATTCTATTTTTAATGTGAAGTTTTTATTAAATGTGTTTATTAAGTCTTGTGTCCACTTTTTGTGGTTGCTGGCCAACAACATGTCATCCACATAGACTATCAGGAGTGCCATTGCACCAGTATTGTCCTGTTTGATATATAAACATCTATCTATCTTTGACTGTGTGAATCCAGCTTGAAT
Organism: Ericerus pela; assembly: GCA_011428145.1. NCBI lineage: Eukaryota > Metazoa > Arthropoda > Insecta > Hemiptera > Coccidae > Ericerus > Ericerus pela. The sequence continues at coordinate 75,750 of WOFM01000484.1, forward strand.
TATTTGTTGAATTCAACAAATTGTACTAACTTTTGGAAGATGTTTTAAGTCCATATATTGACTTTATGAGTCTCAGGCAATTATTTTCACCTAATTGGCATCCCTTAGGGTTTGATATGAATATAGGATATTTTATTTGTGAATTAAGGAAGGCTGTTTTTATATCAAATTGTGTTATGTTTAAACCATGTTTATTAGTAATTGACAATCCTTAAATAGGTTGTTTTCGACATCCTCCCATTTTTGAGGGATGTAGTCCTCAATGTAATTTTTGTATCTTGATTTAAACAAATTTAAGATTACAGGAGTATCTATGATGTTATTATTATCTTGTGTATTTTCATTATTATTATTTATATTATTTATTTGTTTTATGTTTCTCGTTTCATCAAATCTGACATCACAAGTGACGTGCAATTTGTCCATCAATGGGTCCCTTATACAGTACCCACTGTTGGTATACCCTACAAAAATTCCTTTGTCGGATCTTTGGGTTAATTTTGGATGTTTGCTATTGGCACTTTTTCTTTTATTTTTAGTGGTTTGTTGCTGACAGACCTCTATGGGGATGTGCCTGTGGGTGAGAGACCCAAAAACTCTCATATTAGATAAGTCTGGCTTTGTGCCGTAAAACATCTCAAAATGGGTCTTGTTGTCTTTATTGGCCCTAGTTGGGCTCCTGTTTATAATATAAACAGCCGTCAGAACAGCCAATGACCAAAACTTTAAATCCAAATTGGAGTCAAACAACATAGCCCTTGTCCTTGCCATAATCGTTTGATTCTGCCTTTCGGCCATCGCGTTCAACTCTGGTGAATACGGAACAACTGGCTCAAGGTTTACGCTGTTGTTCTCACAAAATGTCTTCATATTTGAGTCAAGGTATTCCCTAGCATTGTCACATCTTAAGGTGGCTATTGGGTGATCCGGGAATTTCGACTTTAATTTCATATATAATTTTTTAAATTCTTCGAAAGCCATTGATTTCTTCTCAATAGTGGAAATAAAAGTATATTTTGTGGCATGATCCACAAAAATCAAAACATATTTTTCACCATATATGCCTGGTGAGAAGGGGCCCATTGTATCTGATGAAACGAGCTCGAGTTTCCTCTCAGGTCGTGTGCAAGTTCTATTGTGCCCTAATCTTCTAGAGTTAGCTTTCATGCATACTTCACACAGACTGAACTCGTCATCACAAAAAGCAATTACATTTGGAATACCTCTTGAGACCTTTGTCAGAAATTTTAAATTTTTTCCTGATAGGTGTCCTAATCTCCTATGCCATATCATTTTTTTGTTTATTTTTGATGTTTCTATACTCTCATGAGATTCTTGATTGTCACTTATTGTATTATTATTATTTATTATGTTATTATTAGTGTTTATATTTACATTCCATTCATTTCACTTCCACCTTCATTCATTTCATTTTCTTGTGGGTTATTATTATCATATTCGTCATTAGGATTTATTATAATATTATTATCTTTATTATTATTAATTGTGTTTTCTTGTGTTTTATTATTAATATTCTCTCCATTCTCTTCATTCTCCTCCTGACTTTCTTCTATAATTTCTTCTTCTACTTCATATTCCATCCACTCATCTTGGGAATTTATATTGGGCATACATGCCAATTTATTAGATTCATTATTATAAGGACATATTCTATTTAGTTCGTCTTCATTTTCCACAATATTAACGGCGGACTCTGGTACAATTTCGTACTTTACCATGTACACGCCTCTTATTTTTGGGGCTGAAAAGATGACTTTGTCCGTGCCTCGGACGTATATGTGTGCTGCAGAGAAATTTTGATCTATGCCAAGCGCTCTATTTTCTGTTATTTTAATCCCTGACATTAGATCTACGTTTAGGGATGGTACATAATGTACATTTTTTAGCCTTATTACAGTTTGGTTTCTCTCTGAATTCTCCACTCTGATAAACATAGTACCTATATGTATGGCAATGAGTAGTGTATCCTGAATGGCACATTCCAGCTCGATAGGCTTTTCTAACATTATTGGGTTAGACAGTTTTGATAAGTCTGATATTACGTGAGCAACAGCTCCACCATCTAACATAATTCTTTTAGTGAGAGGGACATAATTTGAGTCTGACTCTTGTTTTGTTTCTCTAGGTATAATTAAATTTATTAGTGTATTATTATTTGTGTTTATTCTCGGATTGTGATTCTTATATCTGATCATCATGGACCATTGAACGTCATTTTCCTTCTTATTTTTATTATTATTGTGGGTGTGTGTATTAGTGTACACGACACCACACAAATACCAGATCAGGTCGGTTGCGTGTTATACGTATGTGTATGTGTACGGGCCGAGCCCAGTAAATAATTAAGCTGTACAGACGAAATATACAGCCGTGAGCACAAAAAGGTAGTTCATGGGTTTTACCCCACTGGCCCGCTAGGTGGTCGACGAGTGTGTAGTACACACTCGTTCGTCATCGACCACCCGTCGCCACACCACTCTCCTCCTAGTAAGTTTCCGAGGAAACTTACAGTGACCTATGACGCCAGTCAAGTGTGGCGCAGCATTCGCTACTATGCTCACGGATGTCGTTCACATAGTAGGGTCGCCAGGTCTCTTCGGTTTGGACTTACCGAAGTTTGCCGGGAGTGTGGGTCGGGAAGGACGTGTTCTGGGTGCTCGAGGCTGTGGAGAAGGGTGCACTTGAGTTTGGGGTCTCATGAGCGGAGTCTGGGGACGTGACGTGGGAATGCTCATGAGGGGTGGCAGGTAGGTTACTGGTGATGCCATTAAAGGCGACATAACCCTGGCCGGAGGATAAGCCGATGCCGCAAGTTGTAGATGCGAAGGAATGGGAATTCCGGGTGGAGGCATTACAACTTGGGGGAGAGGCATCGGGGTTGTCGCTAGGGCGAGCGACAGGGCGTTGTGTGCTGCGAGCACGGCGGCAGTAAATTGCTCAAACGGCTGCAGTGATTGATTCTGCGATACAGGAAGAATCACCGGTTGCAGTACAGGGGGCTGTACCACAGACAGGGCGGGCTCCTGTATGGAAGCCCGTAGTGGAGCGGGGGTTTGGGTCCGGGTTTTGCCGCGTCTTTTGTCCCGTTTGAGTTCCATGTAGGATAAACCGAGAGCGCGAGCTTCACACCGGGCGCGGCTACCTGCCTTGCGATTCAAACGGGGACGCTTCGCCGGTTTGTCAACAACCGGGGGACTCTTACCACGAGAGGTGGACAGCTGAGACTCAGGGACTTTCTCCGGCGAAGGTGTTGCCATTAAATCGATAGCGGAGTTGTTATCGACGGCAGCACTTTCTGTCAGTTCAACCTCTTCACGTACTGGTGAGAGTACACGTTGAGGGACCGATGTGGGGGTTGGAGGGAGATGGACAGTTGGTGTTGGAGTCGGGTCAACGTCCATCGCTGCCTCTTCCAAGGCAGTCGGTGCGACCGAAGGGCGAAGTAACAGAGACTTGCCTTTCGGGACTGACGATGCCGTTTGTGAGGCTACTGGTGCCTCCACGACTTTGGAAGTCGACGGTTGGGGGGACAGCTTTGTTGCTGCAGACGGACGTTTAAAACCGCTGGTACGCAATGTAGCAGTCGCTTGCACTCGGCGCTTCTGAAGAGGAAGCGGTTCAATCTGTTGAACCGTCTTGAGCAGCGGGAATTCCCCAGAGGGGAGTCCTGCCTAGGAAGACGGTTGAGGACTGGGCGAAGGTCTCTTAGATTGAACGTGCTGTACGACTTCAGCAAATGTGCAGGTGTCAATCCGCGCATTGCTTAATTGTACAGCGGTCCGAGCGTGAGGTGGCATCTCCAACAAGTATGCGGTCTTCCTGGGGAGCGGGACGAAGACTCGAGAACAAGAGCTACGGACTAGGCCGCGCTGTACGAGCTTGGAGCCCCGGGCCGCCACTCCAGGAGCAGGCCGGTACTGTGAAAGTGGCACACCTCAACCCCTGGCAGGTGATTCCACCCTCTGCCTCAGCATCGATCGCCATTGTGGTACTCGAGAAGGAGTACGGCGTGTATCCTCTTGTGCAGGTCCGACAGAGGTAAGCGTCACGGGTGACGCCAATACTTGTTCGGACATAGAGGATGCAGGCGATGTCTGCTTCACCGGTAGAAAGGTGGCAGTAGCCATGGAGGAAGGAGACGGGGCAACGTCAGCTGGTGACGTCGGGGAAGAAAAGGTGGGAGAGGGGGAGCAATGGTCGTCTACACAAGGAGACGACGGTGCATCGCCATTACCACCCTCTGTTGGTAAGGGTGTAGCCCTTAAAAGGGCTGTTTCTTCATCTTCCGATAATACGGGAATGCTGGGAGAAAGGCGCTCTTGGGACATTTCATCAGTCTACTACGCTACATGAAATATGATTAAAAGCGCCTGTTGTGTAGCATTTGATGAAGAGTATATAATAGCCAAGCACGTCAAGAGAAGAGTGAGTGTCTAAAACACGAATTTCACTCGTTTTCTTGACCGTAACCGCTGTTTATTTTCGTCTCGTAAACACGAACGAAGGTGCGGTTGCGGCAGCTGTTGTTGCACATTATTACGAGTTTGTTTTGTAGGCGGGGCCTGTTTGTCTTCCGAGGAGGAAGATGCGTCGTATTTATGCGACTGGGTGGCGCCACGAAACAATTTTCGTAATACGTCGTTGTCTACAACGCTTGACTTGTTGTCAGTTGCGTGAGCCGACTCGGACAAGTGCGGGAGAGGGAAGGGGATTGCAATCGGTTCGTCGTCGAGCATAGCGTCAGCTGTTCGACTAGAAGACTGACCAATGGGGTGCGATTGGGTATTTTCCTTCGATAACGTTTCGGGAGGCGATTCTTTATTTTGATCGTGTGTAATTACAATCGGGGAAGAATCGAGCGTGTCGTCTATGTGTGAAGACAACGTCAAAGGTTGGGGTGAGGCATTCAGGGGTGAGTCGCCGTTTTTAGGTAAGACGACCTCAAATGACAAGTCAACTGTCGGTCCGGAAGGATCGTCGACGGAAGTTGAGTCATCTGGGTTGGCTTCTATGTCTGTGTAGACATAGGCCGACTTTAGGCGATCGATTGATACGCGTGTGTGTCATCCTTGTATGTCGATCTCGAACCATTTATCCGTACGGTTGAGGACTTTGTATGGTCCGGAGTACGGTGGGTCGAGTGCCTTACAAGGTGTATCTACGCGTAGTCATACGTTTTGGGCTGATTTCAGATCAGTGGGGACGTATGAGGGGGAGTCGCCGTGGTTGCGGGTGATTTGAGTGAACGCATTCGCACTTTCACGAATGCGTTGTGGAAGGTTAGTGCCGTCGATGTGAGTGACTACACTTGGTGGGCTGTCTTCGAAGAAATCAGCCGGGAGACGGAGCTCTTCACCATAAAGGAGTTGGGCTGGGGATACACCGAGGTCGGAGATGACCGTCGAGCGTAGGCTGAGAAGAATGAGAGGCAAATCGGCTGCCCATTCTCCACGCGAGTCTTTGGAGTTCTCGCGGGCCATGATGGTGGCTTTGAGAGTTCGATGCCGGCGCTCTATTTTGCCGTTCGATTGGGGGTGATACGCCGTAGTTGAGATTTTGTGTCTTCCCAACTGGCGCGCAACCGAGTTGAATAAAGCGCTTTCAAACTGGCGTCCCTGGTCCGTCGTTATGGTTTCGGGGACGCCGAAGGAGGACACCCAGTGTTGGACGAAGAGTGTTGCCACTCAATCCGCAGAAATATCCGTTGTCATGATGGCGTGAGGCCATCGTGTGGTGCGGTCAATCATTGTCAGACAGTGACGAGGACCGTTGGGAACGGACCCACGATAACGATGTGCACATGCTTTAAGCAATCGGTAGGGCGGAAAGCTTGGAGAGGGGATTTGGTGTGTATACCGATTTTGGCTTGTTGGCATGCGGTGCACTCTTTCGACCAACGTAGGCAGTCAGATCGTAGGCCAGGCCAAATGAATCGATTAGCGATCAGACGGGCAGTTGTCCAGCCACTCGGGTGCGAGAGCCCATGAATCGAATCGAAGATGGTTTTCCGATATTTGGCGGTTACGAAGGGTCGTTTTTTCCCCGTGGACGTGTCGCACGTTAAAAGTAACGTGTGTCCGGGTACTCTGAACGATTCGAGGATGAGGGCAGAGTTGGGGTCTGCAAGGTATTGTGCGAGTTGAGGGTCGTGTTGTTGACAAAGGGCCATTTCATTGTATGGCACAACACAGGGAGAGGTAATGGCGGAGATTGATATACGTGACAAACAATCTGCGGCTATGTTGTCCTCTGCTTTGATGTAGCGAATATCCGTTGTGAAATGTGAGATATACTCTAGTAGATTTTGCTGGCGTGGTGAAGCTTTCTCACACGCCTGAAACAGGGCAGTTGTGAGGGGCTTGTGTTCCGTATAGACGGAGAAAACACGCCCTTCGACCAGGTTATGGAAGTGCTTCACCGCTGTAAAAACAGCGAGTAATTCGCGGTCGTATGTCGGATATCGGCGTTCGGTGTCAGATAATTTGCGGGAGAAAAATGCCAAAGGCTCTAGCGATCCGGCACCGTGTTGATAGAGGGTAGCCCCTATCGCGTGGTTAGACGCGTCGGTTGCCAAGACGAGTTGTTTGGACTCGTCGGGATGTGCCAAAAGAGCAGCATTTGCTAACACCTGCTTTAGGTCGCGGAAGGCGGTTTCGGCAGTGTCAGTCCAAATTATCGGGGTTTTGTCACGTTTTTTGTTGGAGTGGATAAGCGCGAAAAGTTTACTCTGAATGTGAGCGCAATGTTTAATTGTACGCCGGTAGAAATTCACCATTCCGAGAAAGCGCCTAAGGTCATGAACAGTTTTGGGAAGTGGGAAATCGAGTACAGCTTGGACACGTTCGGGAGTAGGTTTGATACCTGAGCTGTTGACTCGATGGCCAAGAAAGGTGAGCTCTTCACATTCATGTTCGGACTTGTTACCGTTGACAGTGAGGCCAGCGTTGTAGATACGCCGTATGACCTCGGTAACACGTTCTTCGAGCTCATCGGGGTTGGAGGCGGTAATGAGGATGTCATCAATGTATGCGTAAGCGTAGTCGATGTCTCGCAACAATCCATCAATGTACCGTTGGAAGGTTTGGGTGGCGTTTCGAAGTCTGAAGGGCATATAGGGAAATTTGTAGAGACCGAAGGGGGTTATGACGGCTGTTTTAGGGATGTGTTCTTCGGTCATTGGGACTTGGTTAAACGCCCGCACGAGATCTAATTTGGTGAATAATTTGGCACCAGCTAGTCTGGCGTGGAAATCCATAATATTCGGGACAGGGTACTTGTCGGGGATAGTTCGGGCGTTGAGTGCTCTGTAGTCACCAAGCATGCGCCATGTTTTGTCGGGCTTCATGTGCATATGCAAGGGGGATGACCAGGCACTTTTGGAGGGTTGGCAGTCACCACATTTGAGCATAGTTTGGAAGGAAAGGCGGGCTGCCTTTAACTTCTTGGGATGTAGACGAGGGGCAAGGCAAAACACCGGTCGACCTACAGTTTCGATATCGTGGGTGACTTTGGTAGGGGAAATCCTCGGGCGTAAGCCTTCTTTACCGGTTATGCCGGGAAATTTGTCGAGGATTTTTTGGAATCGACTATTTGAGTGGGCGATGGTAAGGCAAATCTCCGGGGGATAGTCGATGGGGCGAGGTTTACCTACTACGGCAAGTCCTGTGGTCTTATCAAGGAGGTGCCCTTCGCTGACATTGGGAAACAGTTGGTAATGGCTAAGGAAGTCTGCTCCGATGATGGGATCAGTGATATCGGCGATGATGAAGGCCCACTTGAATTCGCGGCGAAGGCCAAAATCTACCTGCACCAGCTTAACTCCGTAAGTACTAATTGGAGTTTGGTTCGCAGCGTAGATTTGGAGCTTAGCGTTGCATTTCCGGTCTTCAGCGGTTGGAGGTATAGCCGATAACTCCGCGCCAGTGTCAACCAGGAAGTGATGCTCGCTAAGCAGATCTTCCACGAATAGACGGACTGAGTTGAAAACGAGTGGGAGTGCTGCCTTGACTGACTTGTTTACTCGTTTCCCAAACAAGTAGGGGATTTGGAATTGCGGCGGTCGCGATTTTGGGGTTTGTCCCACCATGAACATGGAGGGTCAGAGCAGTTGCGCGATTTCCTCCCGAACTGTTGGTGATACCAACAGTAGCCATTGCGGGAACGGGAGGGAGAGCGGGTATTTACCGGTCTCTTACCATCGATGACTCGTAGCGTCGTCCGTGGTTTCGAACGACCGGAGCTAGAGTCACGAGAGCGCAATCTGTCTCTGGACCTGGCATCGCGTGAACGCAAACGCCTATGTTCGGGGAACAGGGCGGGGTCTTTTGGGGGGTCGGCAGAACTCACCGGTTTACCAGCCAAGAGCTGTTGAAGCAGCTGGGTAATGGTAGCTAGTTCCGAGGAATTAGCCGTTGGTGCTATTGACGGGGGTGCCGTGGGAGTTGCGATAGCGGAGATGGTGCTGGTCGCAGGGGATGTCGACGGAAAGGTTTGCTCGAGAGCTATTGCCTCGTCAGCTTCGAGCACTGCCTGTCAAGAGGTTGCGGGCTTTGTCATGGCCAATGTTTGGTGGATATTGACCGGGAGGGATTGGAAAAGAAGGTTACGGAGGACGTCGTCATTTACTCTTCCTTCGTTTAAGGTAACGAGGCGGCGATGGTACGCCGAGGGCCTCTCGGAAGGTTGACGATGGGTGTTTTCCAACAGAGTTCTAATCCGGGTGTAGGAGGAAGGGGAAAATTCCTGTTGGATTTGATTTCGGAGGTTCGACCGAGTGTGCAGCGAGTCGTCGGAACTGTACAGTAGTTCTGACACAGCATTGGCTACCTGGGTCGGCAAGTGGCCAGAGATCGCCAGGTAGAGCTGAGTCTCGCTGGTATTGCCATTGGCGCGAGCAAGATTCTCGATCTGCTGCAGCCAGAGACGCACATTCTCGGCGTTGAACGGAAGAAGGCCTGTTAGTAACCGTGGTGGATGGGCTTGTAAGGAGGGCGAGATGGTAGTCGCAGCGGAATTTGCTTCCTGCCGGTGCGATTGTCGATTGAGGATGGGGGACATCCTCAGCGTGGAACTGTCAACCGGCTGGTGGTGGTTGACCGGAAGTTCCTCGCCTGGGAGGTAGTTGTCGAGGAATGGACCGAAATTTACAAGCGTGGACGACTGCGGGATTGCCAAGTTCGTCGGTACAGTCGACGAACGCATGCTGACATGCGGCGTTGAGTGGATGGCAGATGTGGGGTTGGGCTGGTTCTCCGTCCTCCTGGGAGGATTGCTGACTGTGGCCTTCGCAGGCGTCAGCGGGAGAACCAGGTCGTCGAGGGACGACGGGGTTAGTTTGGAGGCCATGGTGGTAGTTGAAAAAGGAGGCTATGTTTACACTTTCCTTGTCGGCAGCTGATTGCCGACTGTTTGCTTCTCTTTGGGATGGCTGGTTGGTACTTGCGTACTGACATCGAGCCTGGGAAGAGGAGAGGGAAAAGTGGAGAATTAGGGAGATGGAAAAGGAAGGAGAAGGAGAACCTTCTCCGTTGGCAGTTGAGTGCCAACTGATTTTTGTGGACGTTGGTCGGTACTTAAGTACCGACGAGCAACGAGGGAAAGGGGAAGGAGAAGGAGAACCTTCTCTGTCGGCTGACGAGAGCCGACTGAATTCCTTCTTCGGTTTTTGGCGGGTATGCCAACGTTTGAAGAAGGGACGTGGTTTAGCCAATCAGCTGTTGAAAGCTGATTGGTTGTTGTTTCCAAGCAAGTTGGAAACGGTGGGGAAGGAGGTGACGGTTCCTTCCCTGTTGACGGTGAAACATCAACAACAAAAATATATACTTACTTCGGAGGTCACCACTTGTGGGTGTGTGTATTAGTGTACACGACACCACACAAATACCAGATCAGGTCGGTTGCGTGTTATACGTATGTGTATGTGTGCGGGCCGAGCCCAGTAAATAATTAAGCTGTACAGACGAAATATACAGCCGTGAGCACAAAAAGGTAATTCGTGGGTTTTACCCCACTGGCCCGCTAGGTGGTCGACGAGTGTGTAGTACACACTCGTTCATCATCGACCACCCGTCGCCACAATTATTATTATGGTTGTTGTTTCGTTCGTATCTTGTATTTTAGGCAGGACCATCTAGTTTATCTTGGGGTTTCATACCATCTTTATTTGACGGACATACTTTTGCTATGTGTCCTTTGCCATGACACTTAAAACACACTAAAATATTCGAACTTGGCAAAGTATTTTGATTTTGGTTATTATTATATTTTTTATTTTCATATGTGTTATTATTATTCTGAGACATCTCTAGTTGTTGATTATTATTATATATCATTTTCCCCTGATCTACGTTTTGACTGTGATTTTGGTTTCTATTAGTGTTATTATATCTATTGTAATTTCCACCATATTAAAATCTTTGATTCTTATTATTGTGGTTGAAATTACAAAATTTGTTATTATTATATTTTGACTTTTTCTTGTCATGCAACCTATCTGACCTTTCGATCAACATGGCGTGGAGTGTTTAATTGTTTTCTGATCCTGACTTAATGTATTAAACTCCAGCCTTGTCATGTCGTAGTCCATGTTTAGAGATATTAAAGGCTGCTCTATTTCTTCCTGTTTATCAAGATGTTTACCACAGTCCCTTATTTTTTGAGCTGATCTCGAGAAAACATCGATACTAATGCCCTGCGACAGACTGGTACAATAAAGACATAAATTTAAATAATGAACGTGTTTTTGGTTGTGACTCTTATGTGCTTATATCCAAAGATAAAAGAAAAGACAAATTTAACAGTAAATCTGTCCCTCTGGTATTTGTTGGGTATAACCTAGAGGGATACCATCTACTGAATACCAGTACTGACGAAGTTATAATAGCAAGAGATGTGACCTTTGATGAGATAAAATTTAGTAAAGTAAATAAATCTGATAGTCAGGTCGCACCTACAGAAATTAGGTCAAATAATAATAATAACGTAACAGGAAACTCAAATAACAATAATAGTAACGTAAATAATAATAATAATAATATAAACTTAGATGAAATTGAAAATATTGTAATAGACAAATTTTTAGCTGATGACATTTGTTTGTATGCATATTCTACCTTTGCTGAATTTCCTAATAATTTTAATGAAGCAAAGGCTTCTAATGACAGTGTCAAATGGGATCGAGTCATAGATAAAGAACTTGAGGCACTTCACGCAAATGATACATGGAAATTGGTTGATCGTTTCATTAATGAAAAAGTCATTACATCACATTGGCTTTTTAAAATAAAAGAAGATAGTTGTGGCATTAAATCATTCAAAGCCAGGTTGGTCGCTAGGGGTTTTGAAGTAGACAAAAATTTTGATTTTTATGAGCTCTATGCTACAGTAGCCAAAATGAGCACTCTAAGAACACTTCTAGCTATATGTAATAAATTTGAATACCACATTTCACAAATAGATATTAAAAATGCTTTTCTGAATGGAATTTTAAATGACGATGTTTATTTAGAAATACCTGAAGGAATTTATCCTGATGTTAATCGTAATAATAAAGTCTTAAAATTGAACAGATCCATTTACGGGTTAAAGCAAGCTCCTAAAGTTTGGCACGATAAATGGAAGAATTTTGTTACATCCATTGGTTTTTGTGAATGTAAACTAAATGAGTGTCTGAATAAAGAAAAATTCTAAAGGTGTTGTCTATATGCTCGTCTATGTAGACGACATTCTAATATGTGGTTCAGACAAAAATTTGATCAATAGTGTAAAAATTCATCTAAACAACACCTTTAAAACCCATGACTTGGGTATTGTAAAATCATATATTGGTTTGCAAATTAATTATGATAAGAAAAATAAAATAATGAATCTAAATCAGAAACATCTAATTGAAAAAGTAGCTAAACGATTAAACATAGATAAATGTAATAATGTGTTCTCTCCTGTGGAAGAGAAACTATATTTAACGATTGATGAAAATAAAGTAAAGAATAATAAATTAATAACTAAATATAAAGAGTTGCTCGGATGTTTAATGTGCATCATGCTTGGCACCAGACCGGATATATGTTATGTAGTCAGCTATTTTGGTCAATTTCAGTTTAATGCTGACAATATTGTGTACTCTCATCTCTTACATATCTTGAAGTACCTTGTCACCACTATAAATTTAGAAATTACATATCAAGTAAATGATGAAAATAATGTGATTAAATTGTATGTTGATGCCAACTGGGCTAATTGTCCCATTAGTCGTAGATCTGTTAGTGGGTATTGTATTTATATATTTGACTCTCTTGTCACGTGGAGGAGTAGAAAATAGTCACTTGTCACTGTTTCTACTATTGATGCTAAGATTGTCGCCTTATGTAACTGTACTATTGACACACTATCGATTCGAAGTATCTTAAGCGATCTGTCTATTAATGTATTAGAACCTTGTCCAATTTTCAAAGACGAGAACTGTATTAAATTTTCTTACGGATCGATGAAAAAGAAACACATAGATGTAAAATTTCTTTTTATACACGACTTAGTGATAATTAAATTTGTATTTTATCTGTAGCTACTTTGGAGCAAATTGCTGACATGTTCACCAAAGGTCTAGGTCATCCTAAATTTGAAAAATTTTATGCTTCATTGTGCATGTCTTAGTTTACTACTTTTTGGAACAACCCATAGCACCTAGTACCAATCATTGAACTTGTAGACTGTGATAGTCACCTACTTCTGTGTCATACGTGCATGTTACCTATTTGTGAATTTTATAGTCATTTTTTTTTTTTACCCAAGTTCCTGTGAATAATTGTTTTTAATGTATTTTAATTCAACACGCAATTGCAGGTTTGTGAGGGGGGGGTGTTAATTATGTATACGAAAACACGGTGGAAAACACTATCATTGTGTAAACACTTTTTTTTCTATCCTCTAGTTTTTGCTTGCAGCTAGCAAAATAGCGCTAAATTATTGCGACATGTAAATATGAGTGATAATTTCTCTAGCAAATATAGCAAACTAGCTGCTGGAAAACTTGCCTCGTGGAGACATACCTTCAGATAATTCTTGTAGCTGTTTGATTCTAAAGTCCAAAATGGACACACACAATAAAATAAGTTAGTGACAATTTTTCATTTTATTCATATTTTTGTGTTTTTATGCCTCAAAAACAGACAGATTCTTGTAGTTTAGCAAGCAATGTTGAATGCTCTGAAACTGAGTATCCATTTTTCATACCTGATAATTGTTTAATGTCTGAAGCTTCACAGGCTCTCAGTGATAGACATGTTAAGTTTGTTTTAGATTCTGGTGCTACTACTCATGTAGCTAATGACTTGTCTTTATTTGATAAATATATTATTTTAAAGAAACCTGCTCAACTCATGGTTACTAAGAAAGACGTCGCTCTTACTATCTCAGCTGTTGGTCATATAAAATTAGTAACTGAATTTGGTATTATGATCACATTAATGAATGTTTTATATGACAAAGATCTACCATCAAATCTAATGTGTGTTAAATGTATGGCTAGGGTTGGTTGTTGGTCAATCTTTGAGGAAGAAATAGTTAATATCGTTGATACTAATAAAAATAATAAAATAATTATGACTGGTAAAAGCATCTCGACGGATCTATATATAATTAATATTTTGTGTAACGTAGCTGATTCTATTAATTTAACCACTGAGAACAAAAGAATCCAATCGAGATATGGCACAAGCGTTTGGCACATTTAAACAGTAATGATTTTAAATTTTAATTAGACGTGGACTAATACCAGATATCAGCAATAATAAGAAAGTGTTTTGTGAATCCTGTGTCATGGGGAAACAGTACCCAAAACATTTTCACAGGCACAAAAAATCAACTAGTAATCCACTTGAATTGGTTCACACTAATGTACATGGACCAATAAATCCAGTCAGTTATGACAAAAAGTTATTTTGTGACTTTTTTGGATGACTACACCAACTTTTGTTATGTTTATCTAATGAGAAGTAAGAAGGAAGTTCTTTCTAAGTTTAAGGAATACCATGCGTTAGTGTCAAATTGTTTTGGAACTAAAATAAAATGCCTTAGATGTGATTGCAGCTCTGAATACACGAATCAGTTTTTTAAAGATTATTGTAAAGAAAAAGGAATTCATTTCGAGCCTTCCATAGCAAACTGCTCTCAGCAAAATGAAAGGCAGAAAGAATAAATTGTACTCCTTGTGAACGACCAAGAACTTCAATTTATGAAAGTAATCTTGAGAAAATGTACTGGTTTGAAGCGCTGATGTGCGCTGCATACGTCATTAATAGATGCCATACTAATAAAGATTTTATCCCTTTTGAGAAATGGTATTGTAAGGAATTTGATTACGTATAAATATTTGAAGGTATTTGGCTGTGACGCCTACATGCTTGATTGGAAGCATACCTCTGACAAATTTGAAAAGAAGAGTGCTAAATTAAAGTTTGTTGGGTATGCCTCTACTGGCTACAAAGTACTGGACATGGCTAAGAAAACTGTTTACATCAGTAGGGATGTTGAATTTAATGAGGATATTAACGTAACGTGTAAATATTCAGATGAAGATCCAATATTGAGGGAGGTAGATAAGTCGAATGTTGGAGATATTGAAGTAAATGGTGATCTTGGGGATGTTGTGAATTTTTGTTTTCTTACAGCATCATCTGTAAATGATAATTGCCCTCTTACAACGAAGGAGGCGTTGAACTCACCTGAGTTTTCTGATTGGAAGAAAGCTGTTGGGGCTGAAGTTGGTGCTTTTTCATCTAATCAAACGATGAATGTGGTTAAGCACCCCATAAGTGATGCCATTATAATCTGTTGTTGGTTGTTTACCAAAAAGGTTGATAGCGAGGGTAACACTCTGTACAAAGCTTATCTCATTGCTAGAGGATTTCAACAATAGATGTTATCTGATGTAAGAAATACTAATTACATGAATGATTCAGACAAATTCTTACTAGATTACTTCAAAACTGCTGAAGTGGGCCAATCGACTGAAAATACACTTCACCCACAACTTATCATAAATGCTCCTAATTTTGATGAAAAATTTGTTACTGTTCATTCTGCTAATAGTAACTGCCAAGAATTTAATTTGAGTTTATTTGATACTAATCTCTTGTACTATTTAGCTGGTAGTTGTATTCATCATTATTTAAAAATAAGTATTTGTGATAAATGTATTGAATTTATCCATAAGGATCTTGTTTCGTCAGACAAATTTAAAATGTACACTGTTTTATGCAATAAGGGTGGTTTAAAACAGCCAAATTTAAATACTTTCAATTTGATGCTCAACTGTGAATTAATTTACAGAAAATACAAGCGATTTGTTTTCCATAATAATCACTTAGCATTAATGGAGAAAATTGTGTCTGATATAAACATACAGTTGCTCTCATGCGATCTTTGTTATTGATTTAAGAAATTTGCTGTTAACCATATTTTCTTTTACATTTGACTACAAGCTATTGTAAGTTTATAGAAATGTAAAAAAATGAGAAAAGATTTCTATGGCACAGCCAGTGCCAAGAAGAAAAAAGTCTCTGTACCAGTAACCAGATAAAGTTTATATTGTTTTTGTTTATTGCCCATTAGGCTTAATAAATATAATTAATATTTGCAGCAAAGTATTCGTTGTAAATTAAATTCAAAATGTTGGGAAAATAAATAAGAATGATGAAAGAGTAATAAATTAAGAATATATAAATTTAAAACGATGTTCAAAAAATTGCACAGCAAATTGAAAAATAAATAATGGTATACGAAGGAGAAAATGCAAAAATTAAATTTTCTGAGTACGAATGACAATTTATAGAAACACCCTCACATATAAATATCTTACAGTAAAACAATGAAAATTACGAGCTCAAGTCATGTTAAAGGTAAAGTAACTATCGAATCATTAAAACATAACAGGCTGATATTCCTGTCACTGAATTAAATTATTTAGAAAATCACAATATTTTCAAATTATTAATATGAAATCATAATGATTTATACCAAGGTTTGTTTTGCCTACTTCTACAATGAGTAAACTCAAGACCAAATATTAATTTGTGGTTAATCATTTTCCCTTAAAGAATGAAGGAAGAGATTGATGTTTTCTTTAAAAATTCTAAATCAATGGGTAACTGCATAATAACTGCATTTGAATTTTCTGTTTTTAACAATTTCTACGGATCAGAGGGAAACATATCTTCAAAACCTATTTAAAACATCACTCAGAACTGAATGGACAAGGAACTAACATCAAGAAATCATTAAATCTACATAACTTTTCTTCAATCCTGCGCTTTTCATGAGTAGTTCTTTTCTTTTTTGCAGCAGTTCATCTACTTTATCGCACAATTCAGTCTTCATCTCCAATAACTATAAAATAGATAAACCAGGAAAATCATAAAAATATGAAAATTAAATGGTATATTTTGATAATCATAAAAAATTACAACTGTATACTTGAATTTTTACTTTTTCTCTGGATGAATTAGGGAGATGATATTTGTCTTCATTCTTAGTTGACATCGATGACAAGGAATGAAAATCAGTTGTGCGAGACAAAGGATTATTTCTACTCATAAGTCTAAAACAAATACAAGCATAATTTATATTTTCAATACTGAAATTCCAAACTAATATCCAAGGAGGTGGTATGTACAAGACAATACGCAAATTTCATTATTATAGCATTTGGTACTTACCTATATCAATTCTGTTAGGTTTAAATGAATTTTGAGGTTCAGTAGGAATTATTTGTGTGAAAATAAAACAAATAACTAACGTAAAACTTCCTTAAAATCAGTAAATTAGCTCAAAATAAATTACCTCCTATATAGAAAGCATAGCACCTTTTATCAGAGGACGTCACAAGATGGCGTATTTCCTAACCTGTGTGAAACTATAGTAGCTCGAATAATGATGGTTTTGGTGTCGCGCTTAGCGCTGCCTACACCACGTGTTTTGTTTTCTAAAAATCTAATTGGAGGAAAAAGTCGTCACTCACATTTATTTGTAAACACTAGTGTACAAATTACCCCATTCCGTAGAATCGGATTATTTCGTTTGGTGGATGTCCTTTGATGAGGAGTAATTTGTACCCCATTGAACCCATGCTCGGTATTAATGTTAACGACAGTTGACCCCTTCAAACAGCTTCATGTCTTCATCATATATATATCCTCGAAGGGTAGTATATATTTTATAGTCAAAGTTGGGGATGTAAAATTATTCTACATCGCCATTCGTCATCTCTCGCATACGACACGCATGACGCGTCACACCCGGTCATTTTCAGAAAACGGAACATGTGGAGTGAATCGGTTAACATTTATCAGTGTCTGTTAAATAAGTGATAACAGCACAGAAGTTCGGTCTTGGCAAATCGTAAATCCATTTGCAATTTATTTTCCAAGATTCCTAGTATTTTCGTCAAAGATATTTGGATTTTTGAGTTCTTCATATTTCCAAAAAGCAATGCGAATATTTTTGAAATTGATAACAAAATTGTGAAAATGCGTGATCAGTTATTAAGTTCGACGGCGAAATTCGCTCAGCTCTACAAGAGGAATTTTAAATTCGCCTTTGCAGGACCATGTAAATAAATTCCATCCTTCCTTTTTATCTCGATAATCCTATGTTTAGTTACAATTTAGCCAAATAAATTACGCTGGTAATATGCAGTGCACGTATTTCTGATTTGTAGGTCGGTTTTGTTCGACTAATTTCAAAAGTGAGAAAGTGGAAGATTCAAAGAAAACTCGAATTAGATTACAAAATGATTTATTCAATGCAGAACGTTTTCGTCAAGAGAAGAACATCGGTAGAATAGAGAAAATTACTGTCAAGTATAAAGGGCATCCGAGAGACGTGGATTTAGTTATGAATAAAAACATGTCCACGCCTTATCATTGTGCTCAACGTGAGTAACTTATTTTTTAACCATGAGTAAGTGGAATGATTTTCTTAAATCATACTGATCTGTTTGCAGACATGTTTGAAATGCTTGTCAGACGATCAGCTCTTGCACTGGTAAATGGCGAAAAACTTTGGGACATGCATCGACCATTGGAAGAAAGTTGCGAATTGGAGTTACTGAATTTTCAAGATGAGAATCCAGCTCCAGTTAATAAAGCGTTCTGGAGAACATGTTCGCTAATGTTGGGTGCTGTATTAACAACAGCTTTCAAAAATGAAATTGAAGTTATTTTGCACAGTTTTCCTAGACCGAATGGTGAGAATTTTAGTAATTCAAAGGTTAGGGGAAAGTGCTTGTACGAATATTATTATTTATTACTATTATTTTGTACTGCAGTGCGCAATGGTAGCTTCGTATATGATGTTGAAATACCGTCTTTATCGAATTGGAGGCCAAGTATTAATGAGTTTCGAGTTTTATCAGCTGAAATGGTGAAATTATCTTCGAAAAATTTTCCTTTAGAGAGATTGTCTGTATCCGATGAAACAGCGTATAAAATTTTTGAACACAACAAATACAAGCTGGAGCAAATACCGGCGATGGTAGAACAGAGCCCTGGTAATTACAACGATTAATTATCAACTGATTTCAAACTTTTTAGGATGTTATTTGTGAAATTTTTGAAATTTCCAGACAAATCCGTGATATTGTATAGAATCGGAGAGCATATTGATATCAGTCGAGGACCTGTTGTTGGAAACGTTAATTTTTTGGGCAGATGCACCATCACCGCAGTATGATGAACTTGTTTTGCTTTTCAGGATCTTTCATTTCTTTCTTCCCAACTCTTTGGCGTGGGCAAAATACAACCGCAAAATTTCTATTACTCTAGATCACAAAAACCTGATTTACTATGCATTCTTTATTGTTGACCAACGTTTTTTACGAAGGAAGTTCTATGTGTAGATTTAAAGATCGGTTTATACAGTCATTCAATGACTGAAACTTCTGACCTGCGTACTGAGTTCTATTTTTTTTTCACTGATGTGACTGATTTCAATGAAGTAGAAGTACATATCGTAGATACCTGTTTTTTTGTACTAACTACAGTCTATTCCAAATAAGAAAGACATGACGTCATATGAGTTGATGGACCAAGGGGAAAATAAATAAGAAGAGATTCACTTCATTCAGTAAAGGCTGTACTCGAAATGGTTTTATTTACACCAATATTAGTGTATTCTCAACTATTGCATTCAGTGCAGTGACGGGACCTGGGGGCGGACCTTGTAGTAAAGCACCTACCCTGAATCGTGGATCACAAATATGCAAGTCACTTAAATTCTTTTGTACACAATATATATAATATATTATATAAATGATCTTCTATATTATAAGAAAGAAATGATTTTTGATGTCGCAAGTTGGCTCCAGAACTGCTGAACCGATTTGAATGAATCTTCTACTAAATTAATTGTCCTGATCCTCTGCTGGTTTAAAATCAATGTATTCGAAGATTTGTCGGATAGTAATTGAATTATTTAAAAAAAAAATAATCCCTAAAATAAATTGTGTGACTGTCTGCGTGAACAGCCACGAACAAATATGGCTGCTATTTTGTTTATTCCTTTTCATTTTCCTGTTCTTCAAGTTTGGAGTTGTTGCAGTTGCAAATACCTTTATGTGGCTTTGATTTTGTTCATTCTATTGAATTTTCTCCTTCTCTAAGTTTGGCATTTCTTCTTTTGTAAATATCTCATGAAAAATCGTGAAATGTGGTAAATGAGGAAAATTAGGTATTTTTGGAGAGGACTTAGCATAAATTATACCCTTAAAAAAAGATGTAGAATACTTTTTCATTGATTTTTAATCTTCTTTTTTATGTTTTGTAAATGAATACACGATATGATAGAAAAATACTTCAGTAAAAAAAAGTTCCTAAAATTTTAGAAAAAACAATTGCAAGAGAAAATATTTCACCCCTCACCCGTGGGAAGCCGGATTAATCAGCTAGTTACATACATTTCCACTTTTTGTTTATTTTGGCACTTTCTGGGAGTCTGTGGAGCCTCCGTTGTGTTACCTTTTGCAATGAAACTTGGAGTAGTGTTAAAAGCATTCATGAGCTATACATTCGTGTTAGAATTTTTGAAATTTATCGGCTAGTTTCGCAGGAAGGGGTTCTCAAAGTTTTCCAAACCCACCTTGTTGTCATCTCGATAGCTCCCATAAATTAAAAAATTTTGGCTTGAAATTTTTATGGTAGTTGGAGATTATTAGGGACTGGTTTTGGTACTGAATTTGAGCGAAACTGGTCAGCTGTTCTTCAAATAGCAGTCATTACAAAATTTGAAACTTTTGGAAAATACACACCACGGTTGATGCTTGGAAGAGATATTTTTAACTTGACGTAGCTGTGAATTGTGATTGTTTCAGTGATGTCATGTCTTTCTTATTTGGAATAGACTATTGGCTCCTTTGGTCCGCTGTCAGAACAAGTCCAGTGTTTCCAGTTATGTTGCAGAACTATGTTAGTGAAAATAGAGGAGGAAATTGAATGATAGATGAAATTAATACATTATTCTTTGAAACTGTCGAAATTCACCTTTGTTTAATGAACTTATTCAGGCTTTTCTCAAGTATCTTAGCAGCAAAATTTTCAGGAACGTAACGAATAAATTTATGTTTGGAGTAAGTGTTGTAAAGTTTACCTCTTTTTTCCTGTTATTTTTGGCACCTGGAAGTTGCTACGAATCTTTTTATTCGAAAATATATATATTTTATCAACCTTGGTGAATGAAATAAAAATTCCTAATTCTTTTCTTCTTTCGATTTTTTTTTCTTCATTATCTGCAGATCTATTCGCAGAAATTTCACCTAACGTGAACTTTTACTTTTCAGGCCCATAAGCTGGAACATCATTCGGGAAATTTCTACAGATTTCAAGGACTGTCATTACCTAGAGGAATTTTGGTGAGTGAAAATCAATACATCATTTCATCATCCTATATTTTTGATATATAATAAATTTTCAATATTGTAGTTGAATCATTTTGCGTATTCCGTGCTGGAAAAAAGAGCAGAGAAATTGGTGAGTTAAATTTCATTACTATTATTATTATTGTTATTATCGTTATTATTATTATTATTATTATTATTATTATTATTATTATTATTATTATTATTAAATTATTATTAAAGTATTATTATTATTATTAATTATTGAAACCAATGAGGCGAAGCTGAGCGAAGTTTCCTTATGTATCTACACACAAAACAATTTTTGTTATGACGCTATTTCTCATAGATGGCCGAATCAAAAATTACCAAAATTCTCAAATAACTCTTTCCAGTTGAGCTCGATGTTATGACAAGACTGATTTTTTAAATTCCTGTGTATTAAAGAAAACAAATTTCTTTCTCTACCTGGATTTTAACCATCGTCTTATGAACGTTTTATAAAATTCAACAGTTGTATTCAGTCCAGTGGAGGGATCTGTGGGCGGGACCTGTGAAAAAGCACCGATCCTGAGTAGATTACCAGTATATAAGTCACTTAAATTCTGTACACAATCACTATAATAAACATACAAGCCGTTAATTATTTCCCGATATTATTTCGCCAATTATTTCCTCATATTTGATGCATATGCGCCACTATCCACATAGCCACACATAAACACAAAAAAAAAATGTTTGATGCTTCCTCTATCCTCTGAAACAACGAATTCTACCATGTTACTTTGGAATATCTTACATCATAGAAGATATTCCAACTACAGAAGGTATAGTGCAGTTATTGCATGTTCACCACAAATCATACACAAGATATGGGGGAGCCAAGATCTCAGTAAACATTAGCAACTTGGCCTAGATTTTTGTGGCTTTTTATCCCGGCTCCTTAGACTCACACAAAGACACATACATAAGGAATATGTATGTATATGTGATGACTAATTGCGACGTATTTTATCATTGCTATTGCAACGGTTAAAATATAGCACATGTGTTGATAAGCCAGATTGTGATGTCACCCAAGATGTGAAATCTTAATTTGTCCTGATCTAGATGTTGTAACTTACTTAAATGAATTTTCAGGTAATTACAAGCAAATATACAATGTGTTTAAGATGCTGTGCATGTAATTAGTCACCTTGCGATGATAACTGTTGTTGAGAGGCCGAGCCTTCAACTCATGAGTTTTCTAATCCCTTCAACTAGTCCCTCAGTTTTAGTGTCATAAAAATAATTAATTGCATGCCTGGGGGATTAGTCTGATTTATTATTGCTTTTGGTTCTTCTCTTATCTGATCATTTTCCATCCATAGAAGGGGTGAATGTCAAAACTCTCAATCGAATAAAAGTTTTCAGGTAAAATTCTATTTATTAGAAGCAATGTTATATAGAAACAAAGTTTGAGAGTTTGAAAATTTGATCTCATAATAATGAGTGTGCTGCGGTATGATGTCATTTTGTTTGAATGCTCATTGTAGGTAGCATTTGTTTAACAATAGAAACACGTTGCGATGTTTTGATTACAAAAGCATGTAGATGTATTTATTCCTTCTTATTTCTTATTGTTATTCATTTTGTTTCACAATCGCATGGGAATTTTATCTTGCGAGAATCTGTTTTTGTTGTTTTTAGTGGGTCTGCTATTTTAACATAGGATATTAAATATTTTGAGACAATTTTAATTCTTCTGGGATAGACATTCAGACCTGTGACTCGGATGTAGATTTTTCAGTTTCTTACTTCCTGAGAGCTTGCCTCTTTTTCAGGGACTTATTGAGTCTGAAGATTCATATATTTTTGTTATGACATTGTCAGAAAATTTAATTTTTTAATTTTTGTTATTTTATTTGTTTGTGAATTTTGAGTTGTATCACAGATTTGACTAGATTCTTCTATAGTTTATGGCCTGTTTTAGGAAATTGTTCGCATCTATTCTTTTGTTTTAAACTATTTGTGGAATACCTTGTCGTGAGAGATATTCTCACCAGAAGGAAATTCTACAGAATTTAAGCGTGTTTAGCCACTTCGTACATAAGTACAGATAAGCCAAAACCAAGGCGAACACTGGTGATTTTAGAGCCGGTTTGGGTGGTTTATATACAGCTTATTTGCACGCACACAACATACGTACGTAAGATAATACGTACGTTGGTGAGAACGGCCAGGTCATATCATCCCCTATCGAGATAAGAGATGACTGGCTGGTTCACGTACGGATCGTGACATCATCTTATTGTGTCATGATTCGGTACTCGTACATTACCTGCAAGTACGTACAGGTAATTACGATCGAACGTATTTTGTGTATTTAACGTCACAAGGACGATTGTTTGCCTGCCCTTTGGGGTGGCAACTGTTGTTGAGGGGTCCAAGCCCCTATACCTCATATGGGAGAGTCCCCACAGCTACTCCCCCCAGTTTTTGCGCCACAAAAATGATTGAAATGCGCAAGGCCTGGGGGGACGTGTGGGTTTAACGCCGTTTTTGATCAGCCTCCCACTTCGCTAGGGAGCTGCCTACTGCGGCCCCGACACACTCGTAAGATTCCTTACAAGTGTATACTTGGGCCAAGTAGTTTGCCCAGCTGTCCTCTCCCCTACACCTTGATGGTTGGTTTTTGGTATGGGCGTAGGGGTGACAATGGGAGTGAGGGGGCAGTGGACGTCTAAACTGAGGCTTCCTGAGCATCGGGGAGTTTGAATTCCCCGCTGCCAAGGCGGCCATCTTCGCCTTTTTGTTGGCTGCCCTCTCTGCCATGAATAGGAACCTCATCGGTTCCTTGGTCTCCGTTGGCTTCAGCTCTGGCGTCGGGGTTTCTGTCATTGGAGTTGGTTCCGGTGGAGTCCGGGGAGGAGAGATGATAGATGGAAGCGGAGTTGTCATCTTTGCGAGAACATTCTCCATGGCATGTGCCGTGTCCACCAAGAGTTCTTCCTCAATTCGATAAAGTTCCGACTTCTGTTCCAGAATTTGCCCAGTGATCTTGGCAACTTCCGGAACTTTCAGGTTCTTGGTCGTGTTGAGGAAGATTTGGGTTGGTAGCGACATTTGAATAGGTAAGCAAGGAAAAAGGAAAGCCAAAAATATTGTTTAGAAAACACGTCTGAGATCTAAGACAGTTCTAAAACGGGTGAATTTACTGCTATTTTTGATTTACCATTACAGTTCCATTTTATTATTTTCACATCTTCTTATCAGCATGTAGAGGGGATAGCGCTTAAAATTCTCGGCCATATGCAAGTTTTCTGGTTAAGTTCTGATTGGTTTAAGCAAAGTTATGCCTGAAATAAACTCAGAGAATATATTTTTCAAATTTTATTACAAAGGAATCTCCACTTGTGACGTCACAACGTTGAGATTATCGTTGTGTTTGACAATAAACGCACGTTGCAATGTTTATTTCCGTATCGCACGTGGATTTGTTTATTCCTGTCGTTTTCTTTTTGTTGGCATTCCTCGTTTGCTTATCTCCAGAGTTTCTTTTGTCTCACAGAGTTCCGATTTTCGTCGCATATTTTTTAGCGGGTTTAAACTTACGTAGCAGATATTACTTTTTCAGGAGTAAATTTTATCAGACATGCGAGAAGGGTATGAATTTTTGCGTTTTTTACTGCCTAGGGGCCTGCCTGTTTTTCATGGGCATATAGAGGCCTCGGAATCGAATGTTTTGGTAATAACATCGTCCAAAAACTTCACAGACTTTTTTATTTTTGGTGTTTTCTCTAATTGTGAATTTTTATTTTCACATTTTTCGACGGATTCTTCTATTGATGAATCCGTCTGGATATTTTCTATGTTTTCTCTTGGTATCCTTTCTATTCTTTTGTCGTCGCTTACCATGTATATAGGCTTCAATCTGTCGATTGAAATTGTTCTAGGTTCGTCTGCAATGAGTATCACAAAGTTTTTCTTATCTCGTGATACTACTTTGTAAGGACCAGCGTATGGTTTCTCCAGTGCAGATCTCATTTTTTTGTCTCTAACAAATACATGTGAGGTATTGGCCAAGTGTTTTGAGATGTAAATCTTGGGCTGGCCATGGCAAGCTGCCTGTTCTAGAAAATTGTTGGCATCATTTCTTATATTTTGTACCATAATTTCGGGGCTAACTTCCTTCGATTTTGTAAAGAAGTCCCCTGGAAGGCGTAGCTCTTTGCCAAACGCTAATTGCGCTGCATAGTGACCTGTATCCGTTTGTAGGGCAGATCAAAGGCCTAAGAAGATGATAGGGATACCCATCTCTTGGTATCATGAGACATGATAGAGGCTTTGAGAGCTCTATGCCATCTCTCTATTTTGCCATTGGCTTGAGGATGGTAAGCTGTGGTATGACTGTGTTGAACACCATGTTTATTAGACAGCTCTTTAAAGAGCGAGCTCTCAAATTGGCGACCTTGGTCGGTAATTATGACTTCTGGTACACCATACCTCGCAATGCAGGTATTGTATAACCTTGCCGCTACTGTAGGAGCTGACATCTCATGTAGAGAGATTGCTTCTGGCCATCGTGTTGCCCTGTCTATTATTGTCAACAGGTATCTGTGTCCTTGAGATGGTGGCAATGGGCCTACCAAGTCCATGTGTACTGTTTTAAACTGCTCTGTTTGTTTGAAGGATTTGAGGGGCAAACGGGTGTGTCTTCCTACTTTGGATTCTTGACAGTTCAGGCAACTGCGAGCCCATTTGTTGCAGTCAGACTTCATTCGTGGCCATACAAACCTTGCCAAAATTAAATTAGCACTACATTTTGGCCCAGCATGTGACAGATTATGTACACTGTTGAAAGCCAACCTGCGATATTTTACCTGTAGAAATGGCCTATTCTTACCTGTACTGATGTCACATGTTAATAAAACATCAGTACTGGGAATTTTTCTCTGTCTCAATTTGAGAGTAGTATCATCGTTTGATAACAACTCTTGCAATTCTGCATCCTTAAGCTGTGCTTTAGCTATTTCAGCATAAGGTAATTGGACAGGAGCCGAGATAGCTTCGATTCTACTCAAGGCATCAGCTGGAGTGTCAAGTTCTCCACTTATATACTGAATGTCAGTAGTCAATTGACCAATGTAGTCTAATTGTCGTGCTCTTCTCAGCGATGCTGGTTCTGCTTTTTGTGTGAAGGCATGTTAGGGGTTTATGGTCAGTATACACAGAAAAACATTTACCCTCTAATTGGTGCCTGAAATACTTCAACGCAGCAAGAATTCCGAGCAATTCCCTATCGTATGTGCTATAGTTCTTTTCTGTTTTTGAGAGCTTTCTCGAGAAGAAAGCTAGCGATAACTTCTTGTTGTCTTTGTCAAGTTGGTACAAGGTTGCACCAATAGCAAAAGCAGAGGCATCGGTACTCACTCATAACGGAAGACTTTTGTCTTGATGAGCCAATAGAGTTGCATTTGCCAGTGTATCTCTGATTTTCTCAAAGTCCTGTTCGGCTTCTTCATTCCATTCGAGTGGAGTTTTATCTTTCTTTTTACTTGTCTTAATTAGTGCAAACAGCTTACTTTGTTCGGCTGCTGCATTCTTCATGCAAAGTCTATAGAAGTTCACCATCCCCAAGAAACACCTGAGTTCAGCGACATTTGAGGATTTTGGGAAGTTCAATATTGGCTCTACTTTGGTCTTCAAGGGGAAAATGCCTTCGGTCGAGACTTTGTAGCCGAGGAAGTCAATTTCAGTCTGTGCATATAAGCTTTTACCTACGTTGATAGTAAGCCTGGCAGCATGTATACACTGTACAAAGGCTCTTAAATTCTCCTCGTGCTGTTGCTCACCGCCTTCAGAGCAAATACAAATATCATCCAATTATGCATATGCAAATGGCAATCCCCTAAACAGTCCATTGATAAATCTCTGGAAAGTTTGTGCTGAGTTGCGAAGTCCAAATGGCATTCGAAGGTATTCGAATAGTCCAAAGGGGGTTATAACCTCTGTCTTTGGTACATCCTGGTCCGCCATAGGAATTTGGTGGAATGCCCAGTTGATGTCTATTTTGGTGAACATTGTTTTACCCTTCATATTCGCATTGAAGTCCATTATATTGGGGACTGGGTAGCGATCAGGAACTGTTTTGGCATTTAAGGCCCTGTAGTCTCCAACAATTCGCCACTCTCCACTTGCTTTTTTGGTCATGTGGATAGGGGAGCTCCATGAGCTTTTTGAGGGGCGACATACGCCCTCCTCAATGATGCGATGAAAGTACTCCCGTGCCGCTTTGAGTTTGTCAGGCAGTAACCTTCGTGCTCTAGCATGGCAAGGCAGTCCTTAGGTTTCTATATAATGAACCACATCGTGTTTGTATGTAGGATGCCTGCGAATTGATGGTTGAGTGACTCCAGGATAGTAAGACAGGATCCATAAGAGTTGTCCGTCAACTTTGGTACAGCTGGATATATTTGTGTCCAGTCTGTAAGCTAGCGTTTTGCCATTCACACAATGTTTAGATTAACTATCGATCAATTTGCCATTTTTGAGGTCAATGATCAGGCCAAAATGTGCAAGAAAATCTGCACCCAGGATTGGGTTTGCAACATCTGCAACCGTGAAGGACCACGTCATGATTTTCTTAAGTCCGATGTCAACTTTGCTGGTTTCAAGTCCGTAAGCTGGAAGGTTTTGACCATTCACAGTATGGAGATAGTATTTTGGAGGGAGTACTTTTTGGGTTTTGTTAACTGGCAATATGCTCAGGTCTGCTCCCGAGTCGATTAAGTACCTTCTCTTGTTTGTCCTGTCCTTAGTGAACAGGCAGCATGATTATTTTTCTGAGGGGTCTTTGGCCGCATAGATGGTCCCTCGTTCTAGTTTGACGCCTCCTTGGTATAGGATTTGCCCCACCATTTGCATCTGTTGTTACATTTGGTGGCCTCTGCGCCAAACCGGTTATGGAAAAAGCAACATTTATCATCCCAGTTTTGAGACTGGTTTTTGGGAGATGATGTTCTTGGGGGAGTTGAACTCTGACCCCTGTTATTGGAACTGGACTGTCGTCCTTTTGCAATTGCCACTGTTGTTGTTGCTTTTACTTTTAGATCTTTGTCGCCAGCTACTATTGGATTTTGTGGAGCTTTGGCCTTTGTTCCTTTTTACTTCATCAGTCAACTGAGCTATTAGAGCTCGAAGTTGAGTGATTTCTCCAGTCTCTGCAGATACTGCACTAACCACGGGCTTTGACCTGGTGTATTCGAGCGCATTATCTGCTGATTTTGCTAGGAAGTCCAAGTCTGGGGATGTGTTTATCATGGTCAAACCTACAGCAGCTAGGCATTGCACAACACTTTGGGGAAGTTGTTTGCAAAATTGATTGCCTATGACAGAAGGGGCTACGATGTTATCCGCCTTCTGCCTCAATTTCACCATGAAGATTGAGGGTTTGTCGTCCCCCATCTTTATACCACCCATCACATTGTCAATGATTTGGTTTTTAGTTTTACCAAACACATTCCTTATCTTCTTGACGAACCAGGCATATTTGTCCTCTTCTGTCGAAGGGCATTCCATGATGTCCAGAATGTGACGGATTATCTGTGGGGGCATGCCTCCACAGATGTGTAGATACCGCTGGTTCAGGGTTATATTCTCCATCTTGAACCTGCCTTCTAATAGGGTCAACCATAATTCTACCTCATTGGGCAGAAATTCCGGGATCTCTATCCTTCGTCTATAGAAGTTGGGGTTCTGTCCTGGCTGCAATTGCAAAAGTTGCATAATCTGTGCCAAGACTTCAGGCGTCAGCTGTGGCTGAGCACTACCTCCCTGCGATGGTTGTGGATTTTCATTTCCATTTGGTGGTGGGACCATTGCTATGTCTTTCTGATGACAAGCGTATTCCACAGAACTACTTCCTTCCTTGCTGGTCGAAAACACTGGCTCCTGTGTTTGTAGGACAGGTGTTTTTGGGTCAGAACTTTGGCTTAAAGTTCGACCACTTCTCAACGTTTTTACTGCTAATTGATCTTTATTTATTGCAGCTCCCAGTCGTGCTAATTCTGGGTGTTGAGGGCCTTCTTCCAGATTTAGTAAATTCTTGGAGTGTTGATTCGATGTTGGGGGAGTTGGGGGATGAGTCCAACCTTCTTCCTCCAGGTCTACTGTCTGGTTTCTCCTTGTTTGTATATTTTAAGGA
Source organism: Ericerus pela (assembly GCA_011428145.1). Lineage (NCBI taxonomy): Eukaryota > Metazoa > Arthropoda > Insecta > Hemiptera > Coccidae > Ericerus > Ericerus pela. Next base: position 104,840 of record WOFM01000484.1, read on the forward strand.
GAGGGGTATAAATTCCCACTTCAGCAGACTACTTCGACAACCTAAAAGGTGTCTTAGTCTGCAAAAAATTTTTGTATTTGCCGAGCAAGCGAGTTTCTTGCCAGCGCACCGCGTCAAATTTTTGTAAAAGCGCAACACGCCTAAGGACACCTCACGACGTAGCCAAATATCACATCGGGGTCACCACTGTGGAATACCTTGTTGTGAGAGATATTCTCACCAGAAGGAAATTTTATAGAATTTAAGCATGTTCAGCCACTTCGTACATAAGTACGGGTAAACTAAAACCAAGGTAAACACTGGGGATTTTAGAGCTGGTTCGGGTGGTTTATATACGGCTTATTTACACGCACACAAACACACATACGTAAGATAATACGTACGTTGGTGAGAACAGCCAGTCACATCATCCCCTATCGAGATAAGAGATGGCTGGCCGGTTCGCGTACGGATTGTGACATCATCTTATTGTGTTACAATTCGATACTCGTACATTACCTGCAAGTACGTACAGGTAATTACGATCGAACGTATTTTGTGTATTTAACGTTACAAGGACGATTGTTTGCCTGCCCTTTAGGGCGGCGACTGTTGTCGAGGAGTCCAAGCCCCTATACCTCGTACGGGAGAGTCCCCACACTATTATTTTGGGGCTAATTTCTTCTAATTCTCTGAAAAAGTCCACTTTAGGCATAGCTATTTGCCAAATGCTAATTGTACTGCTGAGTGACCTGTGTCAGATTATAAGGCAGATCAAAGGTGTAAGAGGGTGGTTGGTTAGATGCAGTGATGGAATAACAGAACCTTGTTATGTTACGTGAATAACTGTAACTGTTACAAACCAATTGTTTAATGTTACAAATGTTACGCTACTAAGTGGTTCCATTATGTACAGTTTAACATTATATTCATTATTTTATTTTCCATATTTTTGCCAGTTTTTGGATTATTGGAGTCTCTCAGTTACAATATATTAAAATGTAATTTTATAGCTTATTAAAAAATTCAGTAATATTTTTGTGGTTTTTTCTAAATATTTGACCCTTTAACTGCCTTTGGTGAGGGGCCCAAAATGGGATGTCACCTAAAAAACAATTAATTTTTCAAGCATCCCTTCATTATTGGCATACTGCATCATCCTATTGTACATGTCAAGCCTTATGCTGATGTTACAAAAAGTCTTTATGTTTCATTTCTCTTTGGGGGAGGCATTGAAGATTAATTAAATGTTGTGTAATTAGTGTAAATTTAAAACACATTCAAGTTAAAAATGTCATCTACCAAAATTATGATTTTGAAAATTAGAAGTATATCTCAATTAAAAGGGTTGGTAAAGTACTTCGAGGATATATATATATGATAGACATGACACAGAACAGTTTTAACATGGGGTTGAGTGTAGAGACTATAGATGCTGCATGCTGGCATACAAAGTACTCCAGATTGAACACCTCAACCAATCAGAATTAAAAATTGGTGTAAAAGTAAGGAACTTTGTAGACCAGTGTTTATAAACAAATGAACGTTGCATGATTTTCTTCCAATCAGATATTTAGTTGGAAAATATGTGTTTGTAAAAGTGCTTTCTATAGTTAGGACACCAAAACTGCCCATGTGTCGTCTCCATCATATATATATATATATATCCTGGAAGATAAAGTATAAACAATATATATATCAATTCAGTGTTACCAAACTATTGATGTCACATTGAAGTTGTTAGAATTGAAAATAAAAATTGTTTGTAGAAGTAGAACAAAGTTTTATGAAATTTAATTCTAAAATTACATTTTATAAATGTCAAAATAATGGATCTTTAAGGTTACACAAATTCGTTACATTTTTTCGTTACATTAAAAAAAATTAAAGTTACAACTGTAATGTAGCATGAAAAAATGCAGGATTTGTTATGTTACCGTTACTATAATGTTAAATTGTAATGGATTGCCATCACTGGTTAGATGTCAACCCATCTCTTGGTGTTGCAAGTCTTAATGGATGCTTTTAAAGCCCCAAGCCATTGCTCAACTTTGTCATTAGCGTGAAGATGGTAATCAGTGGTGTGATTGTGTTGAACACCCAGTATTTTGGATAACACATTAAAAAGAGAGCTTTCAAATTGGCTACCTTGGTCTTTGGTTATGACTTCAGGTAAGCTGTATCAAGTGATCCAGATAATCTGGCTGCTACAATTGGAGATATCATCTCATAGAAAGGAATTGCTTTTGGTTAACAAGTTGCTCTATCTGTCATCAGAATGTATCTTCCTTGGGAAGGGGCAGTGGGCCCACTAAGTCAATATGTATTGCTATAAACCTCTCTGCTGGTTTAAGAAATTTAATAGGCAAATGAGTGTATCTTTCTATTTTGGATTCTTGGCAATTCAGGAAACTATCAGCCTATTTGTTTCAGTTAGATTTTAGTGGAGGCCAAACAAATCTTGATAATACTAAATTAGCAGTACATTTGTGTCCAGAGTGCGATAAATTATTCACATTGTCAAATGCCATTTTACATTTGACTATAAAGTACTGGACCAGTAAACCTCCTTAAGACCAATGTACTTCTTAATGTCGAGACATACCAGTGAAAAGTAGGCAACCCTAGCATACCTTCTCCTTATTTTTGACATTTTGCTCGAGTTCACCAATTTAGAATACATCTGATAAAGATATCTCTTAAATTCACAGGGATAGCATACATAAATGTAGTGTGAAGTATGTCAAAAGTTACACTCTACTTACCAATTAGTGTCAGCATGTCTAACCAGAAATCATATTTTTTTACTGGTACAGTACTATATAGTCAAAGCATTTTAGAAAATTTTTTTGGCAGGAATGTCATATTCTTACCTGTACTGATGACATATGTGAGGAGAACATCTGTACCAGGAAGTTTTCTCTATCAAAATTTTAGAGCTATTTCATCGTTTGATAACAACTCCTGCAGTTTTGCATCTTTAATCTGATTATTAGTTATTTCAGAGTAAGGTAATTGAGCAGGAGCTGAGATAGTTTTGATTCTACTGATAGCATCAGCTGGAGTGTTAATTTCTCCACTTATAAAATGAATATCAATAGTCAATTGTCCAATGTAGTCAAATTGTCAAGTTCTTCTCTGATATGCTGGCTCTGATTTTTGCATTAAGGCATGTATTAGAGGTTTTTGATCTGTGTACACAGTAAAACATCTACCCTCAACTTGGTACCTGAAATGCTTCAACAGCAAATATTGCCAGTAATTCCCTCTTATATATACTGTAATTCTTTTGTTTTTGAGAGCTTTCTGGAGAAGAAAGCCAGAGGTAATTTTTGGTCATTTTCCATTTGATAAAAGGTAGCACCAGTTGCAAAGTTAAAGGCATCAGTTGCATCATTTAACATCAGACTTTTGTCAGGATGGGCCAGGAAGGCTGCATTTGCCAGTGATTCTTTGATATTATCAAAGGATTTTTCAGCTTTTACATTCCAATCAAGTAGATTTTTGTCTCATTTTTTATTGGTCTTAATTAATGCAAAAAGCTTACTTTGTTCAACTGCATCATTTTTCAAGCAGTGCCGGTACAAATTCACCATCCCCAAGAAATGTCACAGTTCAGTGATATTTGAGGGTTTTAGAAATTTAAACTTGGCTCAACTTTGGTCTTCAGGGGGATATACCTTTGGTCGAGACTTGGTACCCAATAAAGTCAATTTTGGTGTGTCCCTATAAGTTTTTACCTAAATTTACTGTAAGGCCAGTTGTATGTATATGCTGTATAATAGCTCTTACATTCTTCTCATGCTCTTGCTCATCATTTTCTGAGTATATGCCAATGTCATTCAATCCTGGCTCCAAACACACATAAAAACACGTATTTAAAGAATACGTGGATATATGTGATAACTAATTGCAACGTATTTTATCCTTGCTATGGCAATGGGTAAAATATGGCAGGTGCACTGATTAAAAGAATTGTGATGTTACCCAAGATGTGAACTATCAGTTCATCCTTATCCAGATGTTGCAACTTACTTGGATGAATTTGCAATTACAAACAAATGTACATTGTGTTTAAAGTGTAGTGCATATAATTAGTCATCCCGTGATGATAACTTTTGTCAAGAGGCTGAGTCCCTAACTTCATAGGAGTTGTATAATCCCCACAATTACCTATAGGTATGCCAGAAAAAATGCAAAACTGGCACAAGCCAAAGCACTGCAAAAAGGTGCTTTAAGGTTTGTGTATATTTATATATATATATATATATATATATATATTTCCACTTTTTGCTCATTTTGCCATTTTTGGGAGTCTGTGAAGTCTCCGTTATTTGATCTATGGCAAAGAAATTTGGGGTAGTGTTAGTAGCTTTTGTGGGCTACACATTAGTGGTAAAAGTTTTGAAATTTATCTACTAGATTTAGAGTATGGGCTTCTCAAAGTGTTGCAAATCTACCATATTGTCATCTTGGTTACTTCTATAAATTAGAAGACTTAGGCTTGAAATTTTTATGACAGTTGAAGACTATTAAGGACTAGTGTGGTATTGTATATGATCAAAATCAGTCTTCTGGTTTTCAAATTTTGACACTTTTGGAATATACTGATGTCTGGCAGAGATATTTTCAATTGCAGATACCAGATTTTGAAAAGAATGAGTTTAGAATATTTTTTTCTGAAAAATATTTTATTTTTTGAGGCTCTGAGTTCAGATTTTCAGTTCATTTTTGGATGGAACTACTCACTTGGTTCCCTATGATCTTAAAAGGCTGTTAGGATTGTTATTATTTTTTAAATTGAGTGATACATTGTCATTTATGTTTTTCAAGGGAATGATTTCTAATTTACAGTTAATTTTCAAATTGAACCACTTATTTTGTTCCTTGTGACCAAAAAATGGATTGATGTGGAAAATTTATCTCTATTTTATTTGGTACTATATCCTAGGATTTGTTTGTTGAAGTATAAAGTTCCAATTCTAACGTGTATGATGTGACCCAGGTACAATTTTTTGTGACGCATAGTGTCTGGGTTGTGGTAGGCTTATTGAGGGTCACCCACTTCACGCAGTTATGGTTCTTGAGTTCTCTTGTGACCCGCAGATCCTGCGTAGTTGTTACTATTATTTTGCGTGTCCTGCCAGTATAGGAAATCAAACCGCCAACTGATAGGAACCTAATGCGCACTCGTCATCTACCACCTAAACTTCGCACAGTATACACTTGGCCAGGGCGCCGGTAGTAGATGACAAGAGCAGAGCCAATATGTAGGCAGTTACCACACCAATCCCCGTCAGTACGCGTGGAGCGCTGTACAATTAAATGGAGGCAGAGTGGATGGAATGGTGGCATGTGTGAAAGGGAGGCAGTGAATGCCCCCACCTTCATCCCTGGGCCGCACTGGTACACACCACACGAACCATTGCTCAATGCCATCACATTGTGGAGGAGAATGTAGACAAACTACAATTTTTAGTGGATTGCCAATAGATAGCGCTGGAAGGTTGTGTTTTATATCTCATCGAGGTCACCACTTTGGGTATCCGGCTGGTACGGGGAATCGAACCGTCAACCGACAGAAACCTAATGGGCACTCGTCATCTACCACCAAAATTTAGCACCCTATACACTCGGCCATGGCGATGGTGGTAAATGACGAGAGCGGAACCGATGTGTATGCAATCGCCACAATTATTATTGTTAATTATTGGAAAATGGCATCTGATCTGCATTATTTTTGCAGAATAAAGGACTTTTGCCGTGGCAGTATGAAGACGCGTTTCAGCCCGAGCTGCAGTCCAATGAAGCATCGGCCTGATTAATTTCTTGTTTGGAATGTGACGTTTGACAACGAGGAAAATTGAAGAGGCAGTGTTGAAACTTGATGCATGTGCGAAGTAATTAACGCTATTGAAATCTTTTTCATAAAATTAATAATTCGTAAAGTTACACTGGTGCGTAGTTTCAAAATAAAATTACTAGTGTCTTTTGTTAATTTTATTTTGGTTTTTCATTTTCCTTTGTAATTAAGGCATTCCGATAGCAATCTACAGCCAATTGTATGAAAGAAAAAAAAGAAGAATGGTAATGGGTAAGGAAAATTTGCAAGAACGATACTTATATTAAATACAACTCAAAAATTACTTAGGAGCTTCTTACTGAAAAATTTTCCATTTAAGAACGTTACTCAGGTAGGTATTTCGTAAAAATGTAAAAAATACTCGAGTACAGGTCAGACCAGTTTTTCAGTGGTTAATAGAAAGATGAATTTCTAAGCGATATCAAATTTAGGTATTTCTTACGTAGGAAACGTCTAATCATACCAGTAACAATTTCAGATTCGTTTTTGAATTCGGCTATGCGTGTTCATGTATAAATACTCTGTAACCAATGTCTAATGAATGTTACAACATTCTGTAATATAAATTCTTTGAAAAATGTTTCAAAATTCCCTCAGTTTGATTAATAATCTTTCCTTGTCTATAGCAGGCCGCCATGCCAGCTCATAATTCCCAAATTCTAAAACTGATCTTCCTAATGCATTTAAAAGCCACTTATATTGTTTCATACCTATTTCTTTGTATAAATATTAAAACTTTTCTCACCTCTAAAGGTGATACTGATAGAAATGTTAAGGATATAATCAATAGCCAATATGTCTGTTACTAGAAAATACTATTATATCAGTGAGAATCAATTAAAATACAGAGGTTCTATATTTGATCATTTTGGTACTCATGATGACTGTCTCTCCTTTCCATATTAACATAATAATTCACTACCGACTGAGGCGTCCGAAATCGATTCCTGCCACAGTTGCCATATTTTATGAGGCATACGAAATCGATTCCTTTCACGTGTCATAAAGTCAACCTTTAATGTATAGTGGTGTTTAAATGCTAATGACGTCACAATGTTTTAAAGTTAGGGCATCATGTAGCCAAAACACTGAATAGAGGGGTCTTGAATTGTGTTTTCAAGACATTTTATTTTTTTGACTTTGACTATGTCCTACGGCTGAATTCTTCTTGACTTCAATTAAACTTCTTTGGACACGGCAAAACGCAGCTTACATTTGTCTTCATACCTCAGCAAATTAATATGACAAATCAGCAATAAGCTAAGTTGCACGGATAGAAGAGCCTAACAAAGTTTTGGTCCATACAAGGTTCGAAACTTACAAAAAGGAACAGCAGAATTATTTTGTTAAGGAATATAATTACAAAAGAACCATAGTGTCAACAAAGCGGAACAAAGCAAAATGTGTAGCGGAAAAATAAAAAGTTAAAAAAAAAGCTATGGCAGACATCAAGTAGGAGAAACCATTAGAAAGCTGTTGTGTCTTCACCTAATTGTGTGTCTTCACAAGTGATGGTTTTGTTGTGTAAAAGACTCCTAATATGAAACTTTAGGTCTCGGAGCTTTTGGAAAGAGTGAGGGTGAGGTGAGAAAAATAACTAACATAGATGGAGTCAAATCCACTATGTGCAAAGAGAAGGCTCAACGCGGCCTTTAAATGACAGAGCAAGGCAGTCATCTTGAACCAAGCTTGTCTTAAAGTCTTCAACACACCAAATTTCCTTCCTAACAGATGCCAGGAACTCCATCTGATCGTATTGTCGACTGATTCTTCACCTCGCAGGTATTTTTAAAAGATCGCCTTGAAGTGCGATATGGAAACTGGCGAGACTAGAGATGACTTGTGTGTCGTCACTACTGGTCCTTCATGATGAAAGAACATCCCTAATATGCCCTTTGTCTTCAACTAAACCTATCTGGAATTCAACTACTATCTTAGTTGTCTTCAAGGTAGACCAGACTGAAGTATATTCTACATCTCGAAGATGGTACACTTATTAAATTGCCTAACGTGAGGATTTAGACGTACGACTTGTGACTTGGACCTGCTGCTATCTGCCTACACAAAAAGGACTCATTTGCAAAGACGAACCTAGTACCGGGTGTCCCCAGTGCAATGAAGAGAGTGATTTAAAAATTAGAATTCGTGTTTGCAAATCAGTTCTTGTTAAGGAAATTTCCCCACTTATTGTCTGCTAATTGCCTTCAAACATGCGATGTCGATAATAAAAAGCGAGAGGAATTACCAAATATTTACAGCCAATGAAATTACAGATAGCAGAAATATATATATACGTCGACATATAATAGGCAAAAGCGCACGTGGATGACTGATAAAATAAAATATAATAAAATATATTAAATGACTGCAAACCGCAAGCAAAGCGTGGAAAGACCAGAGATAAAGCAAAAAGGTTGGCTGCATTCATGTCCGTCGATGGGTTTTTACTTTCATTTAATTCGTCTTCATTTTATATATATCTCATGGCGCCAGTCTGTCGGATAGAACGAAATTATTGTCTGAAATTGTCTGAATTTGGAAAAGTCGTTACTGAAATAAATGCATTATAATTGCCTGAAAGAGAATCAGATTTTATTTCTGTCTTCACGTCTTCATCTGAATACGAGTTCGAATTCGGACAATATAACATCTAAATTCGAATTTTGTCTCTCGAAAAATTGTCTGAAATTGTGACGTCATTATTTTGTCTTATTTTTGTCGAAAATAATTTTTATTTTAAGGTCCAGATCTCGGACTTCTCATGACATAATCGTGATCCAAGTTTTTTCTTCATGAAGGGTGGGGATAGACTCTCGAAATGAAATAAAAACTTCATACACCTCTCTTTTCCAGTCTTACAAAAAAAGTGAATTAGCTCCCGAATTATTTTTTCGCGTCGATATTTCCGTTAGTATTAATTTTATCACAGAAGTAGCTTTGTAAAAAAGCGTTCAAGTACTTGACTTCAGTGGTTTATTGTTTGTAGTTTGGCAAGAAAATAAGATAATTTCTTTTTAAAAGAGAACACCTTTAATTATTCCCAATCGAAAAACTAATTTTTTTCGCATAAACTGAAACTAAAAATGGAAATTTACGAAAATTTGACGTCAAGAAAACTATAAAGAAAACGTTTTTAGTTCGGTTTTTTGAGAAAAATAAAAACGAATAAAAACATAATTTTGTCGTCTATCTCCAAGGTGGTGGCTAAGGGATCGATTGGCCCCCGTGACCTTTTTTTCTATTTTTTGCTTATCACTTTTCAAATTTCGATAACTTTTAAAAGAAATATGCGACAGTAGGTTCCATAGATGCTTAATTTTTCAATTTTCAAATCTAAAGAGAAAAAAAACTAAATAAGGTCATGAAATTATTTCCCCCCCCTCCGCCTTAAAGTAATCCTAATCATAACAACGCCCCCGACTATTTCTATCGTTGTTTTACCTACAATTAGATTAAGGCCAGCATTTTTAGTGTATGTGGTATGCTATTTTTTTCTGTATGAGTCTATACTTATATAGTTTATTTACATTATCCATGTGATTAATAGAATTTTTAGTAACATGAGCTGTACTTTTTGAGGAGTATTTTGGACTATTTTGATGATAAGAAGAAAACAGTTTTATTCTATTTTGACATTCTTTTGTATCCTAGATATCACTATTTTTCAGTGACGTTTTCAATTTCATGAAAAAGAAAAAATCAATTTTCTCAGTTTGCCAAATTATCTAACTGATGAGTGGAAAAATCCAAATTACAAATGTCCAACTTTTTTTTCTCGCAACAATGGATTTTTTCTATACTGTAACGAGACTTTTAGACTGAAAATGATTGATAAACTAAAAATACTTTGACAAAATTATAGTACACTTTTAATGACTTCAGAATAACATTTGTTTATTACAAATTACTATTTCTAGTATAATATTGCAGAATGAGAAGATTGAGTCCGTTAATGTTTACTAGTTACAGTCGAAGTGAAATACTATTACATTTGGAGAAGTTGACTGCAAATTTGGTTGTGGATGAACATGTGGTGAGAAATGATAGTGGTGTGAGGTGATCATTGTTGGATGATGTCCTATTTGACCAATAATATAATGAATGATCCTACTCTAATTATTCAGTTTGTACAAAGTAGTTCTAGATAATTGTAGAAGATTACCTAAAAAGTGATGTATCATTAGCAAATCTGGAGTGCTTTTTTGAAAGTTGTTGATGAGTATGGCCCTTGTTTGGAATGTATGTGTGAGTGAGAGAGTGATAAGAGTATGGCGCTATTGCATTCGTGTGTGGCATTTAGGTTCCATCCGCACAATTTAATAGAATGTGTTATACAAGGTGGATAAAAGTTTATTGGTGTGATGATATGTGATGATATATAAATATGTTAGTTAGCGAGTAAAAATATATTGTTTCATATACTCTGTTCCAATTTCCAAATAAGAAAGACATGATAAGTCACAGAGCACAGAGACGATCACTTTTCATAACTAGGTAAAGCTAAAAGTATTAGTGTAAACTGGTGTAAACCTTTGGTGTAAACAAAACCTTTCAAATAAAGGCTTTGTTGAATAGGGTGAATCTACTTTTTCCTTTCTCCCTGGTCAATCAACTCATATGACATAAAGGATTGAGAAATGGAAATGGAAACTATATTTTTTGGCACTAGGAACTAAGGCTTGTATCTAAAACAAATACTGCTAAAAGTCTTAACAAATTTATAACATCGATTTGTGAACCTATAACTAAAACAAGAATATTTTATGTAATCAGTAACCAATAACCAATTTCTACAATATTATGAAACCACTAATTAGAGAAATAACCAGAAAGAATTGGTTTTTATTGGTTTTTCAAAAATATTATTATATTTAAGTATGTTTTTAAAAATTACCAGTATTATCAAGGAAAATTATCGATTATTGATTATTTGACGTGGGATAATTGTTTTTAATCCGTTTTACCGTGAATTTTGTCATAACTAATAGCCATAATCAATAACTAGAAAAGTTATTTTGGTTAGCTAGAAAACTAAACAGTAACCAAAAAAGTAAATTTTTAACAAATAACCAGTAATCAAAATGATGTTCTGATTACCTGACTGAAATACCTACAAAAAGCATCAACTGCATAGGAAAAACAATTCATGTATGTATCTAGGTAACATTAGTGTTGTATTTCCAATTAACCTGCAAAGTCTCTTGTCTATAGAAAGGAGATTTTGGGGGTGGCAAATTTTTCAATTTTTTTTTTTAAATTCCTTAAGTAAAAATAATTTCTGTATTACTAGTGTGGAATACCTTGTTGTGAGAGATATTCTCACCAGAAGGAAATTCTACAGAATTTAAGCGTGTTCAGCCACTTCGTACATAAGTACGGGTAAGTCAGAACCAAACCGAACACTGGTGATTTTAGAGCTGGTTCGGGTGGTTTATATACGGCTTATTTACATGCACACAAACACACGTACGTAAGATAATACGTACGTTGGTGAAAACAGCCAGGTCGCATCATCCCCTATCGAGATAAGAGATGGCTGGCTGGTTCGTGTACGAATCGTGACATCATCTTATTGGGTCACAATTTGGTACTCGTACATTACCTGCAAGTATGTACAGGTAATTACAATCGAATGTATTTTGTGTGTTTAACGTCGCAAGGACGATTGTTTGCCAGCCCTTTGGGGCGGCAACTGTCGTCGAAGGGTCCAAGCCCCTATACCTCATATGGGAGAGTCCCCACAGCTACTCCCCCCCAGTTTTTGCACTGCAAAAATGATCAAAATGCGCAAGGTTTAACGCCGTTTTTGATCAGCCTACCACTTCGCTAGGGAGCTGCCTACTGTGGCCCCGACACACTCGTAAGATTCCTTACAAGTGTATACTCGGGCCAAGTAGTTTGCCCAGCTGTCCTCTCCCCTACACCTTGGTGGTTGGTTTTTGGTATGGGCGTAGGGGTGACAATGGGAGTGAGGGGGCAGTGGACGTCTAAACTGAGGCTTCCTGAGCATCGGGGAGTTTGAATTCCCCGCTGCCAAGGCGGCCATCTTCGCCTTTTTGTTGGCTGCCCTCTCTGCCATGAATAGGAACCTCATCGATTCCTTGGTCTCCGTTGGCTTCGGCTCTGGCGTTGGGGGTTCCATCATCGGAGTTGGTTCCGGTGGAGTCCGGGGAGGAGAGATGATAGGTGGAAGCGGAGTTGTCATCTTTGCGAGAACACTCTCCACGGCATGTGCCGTGTCCACCAAGAGTTCCTCCTCAATTTGATAAAGTTCCGACTTCTGTTCCGGAATTTGCCCAGTGATCTTGGCGACTTCCGGAACTTTCAGGTTCTTGGTCGTGTTGAGGAAGATTTGGGTTGGTAGCGACATTTGAATAGGTAAGCAAGGAAAAAGGAAAGCCAAAAATATTGTTTAGAAAACACGTCTGAGATCTAAGACAGTTCTAAAACGGGTGAATTTACTGCTATTTTTGATTTACCATTACAGTTCCATTTTATTATTTTCACATCTTCTTATCAGCATGTAGAGGGGATAGCGCTTAAAATTCTCGGCCGTATGCAAGTTTTCCGGTTGAGTTCTGATTGGTTAAAGCAAAGTTATGCCTGAAATAAACTCAGAGAATATATTTTTCAAATTTTATTACAAAGGAATCTCCGCTTGTGACGTCACAACGTTGAGATTATCGTTGTGTTTGACAATAAACGCACGTTGCGATGTTTATTTCCATATCGCACGTGGATTTGTTTATTCCTGTCGTTTTCTTTTTGTTGGCATTCCTCGTTTGCTTATCTCCAGAGTTTCTTTTGTCTCACAGAATTCCAATTTTTGTAGCATATTTTTTAGCGGGTTTAAACTTACGTAGCAGATATTACTTTTTCGGGAGTAAATTTTATTTTCTTCGCATTAACCTCTCAGACTTGTAAGAAGGGTGGGAGTTTTTACATTTTTTACTGCCTAGGGGCCTGCCTCTTTTTTGTGGGCATATGGGGGCCTCGGGATCGAATGTTTTGGTAATAACATCGTCCAAAAACTTTACAGACTTTTTTATTTTTGGTGTTTTCTCTAATTGTGAATTTGTTGTTTCACATTTTTCTACGGATTCTTCTATGTTTGTTGGTGAATCCGTCTGGATATTTTCTATGTTTTCTCTTGGTACCCTCTTTATTCTTTTGTCGTCGCTTACCATGTATGCAGGCTTCAATCTATCGATTGAAATTGTTCGAGGTTTGCCTGCAATGAGTATCACAAAGTTTTTCTTATCTCGGGATACTACTTTATAAGGACCGGCGTATGGTTTCTCCAGCGCAGATCTCATTTTTTCGTCTCTAATAAATACATGTGAGGTATTGGCCAAGTGTTTCGAGACGTAAATCTTGGGCTGGCCATGGCAAGCTGCCTGTTCCAGAAAATTGTTTGCATCATTTCTTATATTTTGTACCATGATTTCGGGGCTAACTTCCTTCAATTTTGTGAAGAAGTCCCCTGGAAGGCGTAGCTCTTCTCCGAACACTAATTGCACTGCAGAGTGACCTGTATCCGTTTGTAGGGCAGATCGAAGGCCTAAGAGGATGGTAGGGAGTACATCTACCCATCTCTTGGTATCATGTGACATGATAGAGGCTTTGAGAGCTCTATGCCATCTCTCAATTTTGCCATTGGCTTGAGGATGGTAAGCTGTGGTATGACTGTGTTGAACACCAAGCTTATTTGCTAACTCTTTGAAGAGGGAGCTCTCAAATTGGCGACCTTGGTCTGTAATTATGACTTCTGGTACGCCATACCTCGCAATCCAGGTATTGTATAACCTGGCAGCTACAGTTGGAGCTGTCATCTCGTATAGAGGGATTGCTTCTGGCCATCGTGTTGCCCTGTCTATTATCGTCAACAGGTATCTGTGTCCTTGGGATGGTGGCAATGGGCCTACCAAATCCATGTGCACTGTTTTAAACTGCTCTGTTTGTTTGAAGGATTTGAGGGGCGAGCGAGTTCGTCTTCCTACTTTGAATTCTTGACAGTTCAGGCAACTGCGAGCCCATTTGTTGCAGTCAGACTTCATTCGTGGTCATACAAACGCCGAAATCATATTAGCACTACATTTTGGCCCAGCATGTGACAGATTATGTACACTGTTGAAAGCCAACCTGCGATATTTTACCTGTAGAAATGGCCTATTCTTACCTTTACTGATGTCACATGTTAATAAAACATCAGTACTGGGAATTTTTCTCTGTCTCAATTTGAGAGTAGTATCATCGTTCGATAACAACTCTTGCAATTCTGCATCCTTAAGCTGTGCTTTAGCTATTTCAGCATAAGGCAATTGAACAGGAGCCGAGATAGCTTTGATTCTACTCAAGGCATCAGCTGGAGTTTCAAGTTCTCCACTTATATACTGAATGTTGGTAGTCAATTGACCAATGTAGTCTAATTGTCGTGTTCTTCTCAGCGATGCTGGTTCTGCTTTTTGTGTGAAGGCATATGTTAGGGGTTTATGGTCAGTATACATAGAAAAACATCTACCCTTTAATTGGTGCCTGAAATGCTTCAACGCAGCAAGAATTCCGAGCAATTCCCTATCGTATGTGCTATAGTTCTTTTCTGTTTTTGAGAGCTTTCTCGAGAAGAAAGCTAGCGATAACTTCTTGTTGTCTTTGTCAAGTTGGTACAAGGTTGCACCAATAGCAAAAGCAGAGGCATCTGTACTCACTCATAACAGCAGACTTTTGTCTTGATAGCCAATAGAGTTGCATTTGCCAGTGTATCTTTGATTTTCTCAAAGGCCTGTTCGGCTTCTTCATTCCATTCGAGTGGAGTTTTATCTTTCTTTTTACTTGTCTTAATTAGTGCAAACAGCTTACTTTGTTTGGCTGCTGCATTCTTCATGCAACGTCTATAGAAGTTCACCATCCCCAAGAAACACCTGAGTTCAGCGACATTTGAGGGTTTCGGGAAGTTCAATATTGGCTCTACTTTGGTCTTCAAGGGGAAAATGCCTTCGGTCGAGACTTTGTAGCCGAGGAAGTCAATTTCAGTCTGTGCATATAAGCTTTTACCTACGTTGATAGTAAGCCCTGCAGCGTGTATACACTGTACAAAGGCTCTTAAATTCTCCTCGTGCTGTTGCTCACCGCCTTCAGAGCAATTACAAATATCATCCAAGTATGCATATGCAAACGGCAATCCCCTAAACAGTCCATTGATAAATCTCTGGAAAGTTTGTGCTGAGTTGCGAAGTCCAAATGGCATTCGAAGGTATTCGAATAGTCCAAAGGGGGTTATAACCTCTATCTTTGGTACATCCTGGTCCGCCATAGGAATTTGGTGGAATGCCCAGTTGATGTCTATTTTGGTGAACATCGTTTTACCCTTCATATTCGCATTGAAGTCCATTATATTGGGGACTGGGTAGCGATCAGGAACTGTTTTGGCATTTAAGGCCCTGTAGTCTCCAACAATTCGCCACTCTCCACTTGCTTTTTTGGTCATGTGGATAGGGGAGCTCCATGAGCTTTTTGAGGGGCGACATACGCCCTCCTCAATGATGCAATGAAAGTACTCTTGTGCCACTTTGAGTTTGTCAGGCAGTAACCTTCGTTCTCTAGCATGGCAAGGCTGTCCTTTGGTTTCTATATAATGAACCGTATCTTGTTTGTATGTAGGATGCCTGCGAATTGATGGTTGAGTGACTCCAGGATAGTAAGACAGGATCCATAAGAGTTGTCCGTCAACTTTGGTACAGCTGGATATATTTGTGTCCAGTCTGTAAGCTAGCGTTTTGCCATTCACACAATGTTTAGATTAACTATCGATCAATTTGCCATTTTTGAGGTCAATGATTAGGCCAAAATGTGCAAGAAAATCTGCACCCAGGATCGGGTTTGCAACATCTGCAACCGTGAAGGACTACGTCATGATTTTCTTAAGTCCGATGTCAACTTTGCTGATTTCAAGTCCGTAAGCTGGAAGGTTTTGACCATTCACAGTATGGAGATAGTATTTCGGAGGGAGTACTTTTTGGGTTTTGTTAACTGGCAATATGCTCAGGTCTGCTCCCGAGTCGATTAAGTACCTTCTCTTGTTTGTCCTGTCCTTGGTGAACAGGCGGCATGAGTATTTTTCTGAGGGGTCTTTGGCCGCATAGATGGTCCCTCGTTCTAGTTTGATGCCTCCTTGGTATAGGATTTGCCCCACCATTTGCATCTGTTGTTACATTTGGTAGCCTCTGCGCCAAACTGGTTATGGAAAAAGCAACATTTATCATTCCAGTTTCGAGACTGGTTTTTGGGAGATGATGTTCTCCGGGGAGTTGAACTCTGACCCCTGTTATTGGAACTAGATTTGCGGTCTCTGGACCGGGACTGTCGTCCTTTGCTATTGCAACTGTTGTTGTTGTTGCTTCTACTTTTAGATCTTTGTCGCCAGCTACCATTGGATTTCATGGAGCTTTGGCCTTTGTTCCTCTTTACTTCATCAGTCAACTGAGCTATTTGAGCTCGAAGTTGAGCGATCTCTCCAGTCTCTGCAGATGCTGCACTGACCACAGGCTTTGACCTGGTGTATTCGAGTGCATTATCTGCTGATTTTGCAAGGAAGTCCTAGTCTGTGGATGTATTTATCATAGTCAAACCCATGGTGGCTAGGCATTGCACAACACTTTGCAGAAGTTGTTTGCAAAATTGATTGCCTATGACAGAAGGGGCTACAATATTATCCGCCTTCTGCCTCAATTTCGCCATGAAGATTGAGGGTTTGTTGTCCCCCATCTTCATACCACCCATCACATCATCAATGATTTAGTTTTTTGTTTTGCTAAACACTTTCTTTACCTTCATGACGAACCAGGCATATTTATCATCTTCTGTCAAAGGGCATTCCATGATATCCGGAATGTGGCGGATTATCTGTGGGGGCATGCCTCCACAGATGTGTAGATACCGCTGGTTCAGGGTTATGTTCTCCGTATTGAACCTGCCTTTCAATAGGGTCAACCACAAGTCTACCTCATTGGGCAGAAATTCTGGGATCTCTATCCTTCGTCTGTAGAAGTTGGGGTTCTGTCCTGGCTGTATTTGCAGGAGCTGCATAATTTGCGCCAAGACTTCGGGCGTAGGCTGTGGCTGAGCACTACCTTCCTGCAATGGTTGTGGGTTTTCATTTCCATTTGGTGGTGGGACCATTGCTATGTCTTTCTGATGACAAGCGTATTCCACAGAACTACTTCCTTCCCTGCTAGTCGAAAACACTGGCTCCTGTGTTTGTAGGACAGGTGTTTTTGGGTCAGAACTTTGGCTTAAAGTTCGACCACTTCTCAACATTTTTACTGCTAATTGATCTTTATTTATTGCAGCTCCCAGTCGTGCTAATTCTGGGTGTTGAGGGCCTTCTTCCAGATTTGGTAAATTCTTGGGGTGTTGAGTCAAAGTTGTGGGGGGCGTTGGGGATGAGTCCAACCTTCTTCCTCCAGGTCTACTGTCTGGTTTCTCTTTGTTTATATATTTTAAAGAGAGGGGTATAAATTCCCACTTCAGCAGACTACTTCGACAACCTAAAAGGTGTCTTAGTCTGCAAAAAAATTTTTGTATTTGCTGAGCAAGCGAGTTTCTTGCCAGCGCACCGCGCTAAATTTTTGTAAAAGCACGATACGCCTAAGGATACCTCACGACATAGCCAAATATCACGTTGGGGTCACCACTGTGGAATACCTTGTTGTGAGAGATATTCTCACCAGAAGGAAATTTTATAGAATTTAAGCATGTTCACCACTTCGTACATAAGTACGGGTAAACTAAAACCAAGGTAAACACTAGGGATTTTAGAGCTGGTTCGGGTGGTTTATATACGGCTTATTTACACGCACACAAACACACGTACGTAAGATAATACATACGTTGGTGAGAACGGCCAGGTAGCATCATCCCCTATTGAGATAAAAGATGGCTGGCCAGTTTGTGTAAGAATTGTGACATCATCTTATTGTGTCACAATTCGGTTCTCGTACATTACCTGCAAGTACGTACAGGTAATTACAATCGAACGTATTTTGTGTGTTTAACGTCGCAAGGACGATTGTTTGCCTGCCCTTTGGGGCGGCGACTGTTGTGGAGGGGTCCAAGCCCCTATACCTCATAGGGGGGAGTCCCCACAACTAGTTCAGTAATGATAGCATGTATATAGGTTAACAAATATGTTCGCCATATTTTAATATAGACGTACATATTTTGTTCACAGAAAAATACATTTTTCTTACTAAGCAAATTCTTTCCCTAATAAGTATTGTCAACTGGCGAAAGTACCGTTACTTCCTGCCAACAACCACTACACGTTTTCTAACGGAATATTCAAGTACCTGAACATTCTGGTACCCGAATATTCTAGAAATAATTAAATACCTAAATCAGCAAATCCCTACTCTACACACAACGCCATAGAAAACCATATACCTTGACAGATATATAAACTCTGGTTTTCATTAAAATAATTGTATTGTATAGTATTGTAATTGTAATCTTGACACTGCGTAAAAGTGTAATATATTTTATTGTAAATAAACTGGTCAGTCGTATACTGTACCTCCAATATTCTTTCAGTCTTAGACTGTGAATGAATACTTGTAAATTTAATATTGTGTTTTAAAAGTAAAGTGATAAAATTTATTGTGTGTTTCAATTTAATTAAAGTCTTTCATTTAGTTAAGGTCCACAATAGTTGTGGATAATAAAATTCAATTAGTTAAAATAATTCTCGAATACTATAATATTCCTGTGAATATTATCGTATATCGAAGGACTACAATACCCGGAGAAAATATATATTTACAAAAAATAATTCAAACAATCGTAAATATATTCGCCGCCCATCGACATCCAGTTGCAGTTACCACATCCGGATCTTCAAGTTGCTGTAAAACACAAAGAAAAGTAAAGAATTAAAATTAATTATAATTCGCGTTTCCCCTTATTTTTTAAGAGTGTTTTTTATAATTAATATTTCAAAAAAATATTTTTTATGAACAAAAATTGGGAAAACTTAACGGAGCTCAATTCCCCTAAAATTAAATTTGATTGGTTCTTAAAAGCGACTAATCAAGAAATTTTAAATTTATGTAAAAATCTGAATATAAAGGTTAACATTGAAACATTCTCTCGACAAAAAATTCAAGAGGATATTGTATTAACCATAAAAAATAATATTGAAATAAAAAAGCTCCTAACTCCCGAAAATATTAAAATAATTTTGGAAACTCCCCACGGATCTTCACGAAAAAAGATCCCTGAAATTGTTTTACCTATCGAAAGAAAATATTTCGATCCTCCAATTTCATCAACTCCTGTTTTAGAAAGTAGTGAAAATCCTATTCCTCTTCCTAGAACAAAATCTGTAACAAATTTAGATATTTCAAATATTTCAGAAAATTCTGAAGAAAATTTTTTAAGTCCAGATACTGAACTTCTACGAGAATCTTATTTCCCGTTAGAAATTTAATCTACTGTTGTAGCAGAAACTGCTCAACAAAATAAAATTTTAAATTTTCCTTTAAATACAAATTTAGAAAATAATATGTCTAACGCAGTTGCAATCAACGTAAGACCGCGAAGACATAGTTTCGTTTTTAAAAGGCTTTGAAAATGAAGCTGACTCCTTCAACTGGGATGCAACATTAAAATTCAAAAAAATTAAAACAGCTTTCACTGGAATTGCTAAACAAATTTTCGAAGATAAATTCCAAGATAGTCCTGAATTTAAAACTTGGAATAATATTAAACCAAAAATTGTTGAAATTTTCACTAGAACTAAACCCCAGTTACGTGAATTATTATACGAATGCAAATACAAAGGTGAATCTGATTTTACCGCGTATATGATGTTCGTATCAAAAATTTTGAAACAAATAGAATCCGGAATTACGGAAGAACACATAATTGAAAAAATAATTTCAAACCTACCCGAAAAAGAAATGCAATTTTTAATAAGGGAAAAGCCCAATACTTTACAAGAATTGGACAAAGCTTATTCAAATTATCTAGATTTTAAAGATAAACTATTTGGCCACTCAGATCCCCTACTGAAAGCAAAAATAGAACAATTGAAAAAAATTATAGAGGAATTGAAAATAGGAAAAACTACCGAGAAAAAATCTGAAAAGACTTCAAACGTAGTTTCCTCTGATTCTGATTGGAAATCCGAGTTTGAGAAGTTGAGTGCTGCAATAGCGAACATTTCCAAACCTCCAGACAACAAGAAGAATAAAAATCCAAATCAAAACCCAAATCAAAATGCAAATCAAAATTCAAACCAAAACTCTAACCAAAATACGAAACAAAACAGGAACAATAATAATAATAACAACAACAATAATAATAATTATTATAATAATAATCCAAATCAAAATAATTGGAATCAAAACCAGAATAGGAACTGGAATAATAACCAGAACTATTCTCAAAGTCCTAATCCTAATTACAAAGGAAATAATTATGACCCAAATTACCGAAGAAATAATTTTTGGAATAATAACGGTTATAATAATCGTAACTTTAATCAAAATTGGGTACCAAACTGGAATAATAATAATGTTCCAAAGTGGAATAATAATTTTCCTAATTTTCCTAATTTCCCAAATTATCAAAATTTTATTCCAAATGTACCCCAATATCCCCAAAACTACGTGGCTGCTAACACTCAAACGGTTGCATCTCCTGCTCTGCTCATGTTAGTCCAGCCTCCCATTTCCCAAAACCAAACATCCAATTCCCTACCCTGCCAAAATGCTTGCTCAAAAAACTAAGTGTCCCCCTTACAGATGATTCATCAGCTGTAAGGGATGTCTCGAACAAAGAGTTGAAATTGGTTAACAATGTTAGTAAGGTGAATTTTTAAACAAAGAAACGTGCTGATCACACTGCCCTATGTAAATTTCATCTTCTTTTGCTATTAATGGCAAACATATACTTAGCCTAGTCGACCCAGGTTAGGAACAGACACTAATTGCTGAAGATGTTTTGAATAAAGTCAATTTTAAGGAACTGATAACTCCAACCGATGTAAGATTTCATGGTGCGGACTCTAAGCTCTTAGACGTAATAGGTTTAACCAATGTGATTTTTTCCATTGATCATTGTGTTTATCCTCATCCCACCTACGTTGTCCAAAATCTGGTTGAACCAGTCATTTTAGGGTACGACTTCTTGTCAACCCATAAAGCAAAAATGGACTTCAATAAAAACAAATTCACATTACTGTGTGGTTTCGAAGAGCGAACATTTGACATGCCCGAATGTCACAACTATCCCCTTGAAAAAAAATACCCTCCCAATTATATTAAGCCATTTAAATTTTATTCTCCCCAAACTTATAAAATTAAGGAAAATTCAACGCTTATCTTAGCGACTCTTCCCCAACATTTGGAATTTCATAAAGAAATTTCAATGGAAAATAAAAATAAGTTTTATTTAAACGTAAGTGACAACACTGTGATGGCTGTCAATAATAACGATAGACCATACGTAATTTACGAAGGTGAATACCTCGGTAAATTCGTGTTAAAAAATGCAATTGATTTTAATATTTGCAAAATTGAAATAATAAATGAAGATACGATATTAACGGACAGTCGTGGTAATTCTATTCCACTAGGTCCAAAAGTAGATTTAGAAAAGAAAATTAAAACGTATCAAATAATTAATGAAAATAATCAAATATTTAGTGGAAAAACAGATGAAGTTTCTATATGTAAAGTCCCTCCACAAAAAGTCAGTGTTGACGATGAAACATCATTAAGATGTAAAAACTTCAAGTTCTTTCACGCAGAACACGAAGCACTGCACAAACTGGTCGACAACCTAGTTAAAGCAGGTGTATTAAAAAAAACAAAAATCAAGGTTTGAATCCGCAATATTTGTAAAAAAGAAGCCTGACGGTGTTTATAGAGTTCTTGTAGACTACCGCAGAATGAACCAAAGGATAATAATGGATAACAATCGCGTCCCTACAATTGATATCATATGGCCTTATTTAAGAAATAAAAAGTGGTTCACTACTATTGATTTGAACAGTGGATACTTACAGATTCCTCTGACTGAAGAATCTAAACAGTACACTGGTATCAACGTGGATGGAATCGGATATGTATTCAATTCCACTCCAATTGGACTAAGTATCTCCCCATCTATTTTCCAATCTATCATGGATGACATCTTCCATGATATGTTGTGGAAAAAATGGTTTGTTACCTCGACAATATTTATATTTTTGGCGAGACATTCGAGGAATGTTGGGAAAATACAAGGGAAGTACTTAGAAGACTAAGTAAAGTCAATCTAAAAATTAAAACAAAAAAATGTCAAGTCTTTTTTAATGAAATTGAAATCTTAGGACATACTGTCCGATATAATGAAATTTCCCCATTAAATAAAAATATAGAAGCAATTAAAAATTTAAACCCACCTAATACTTTAAAACAATTACAATCGTTTCTCGGATCGATAAATTATCATAGGAAATTAATTCCTAATTTGGCTAAAATTACAGCTCCCCTTAGTGATCTTCTAAGAGGAACTGATAGCAAATCAAACGCTCGAATTAAATTGACCCCAGAGCATATAGAAATATTTGAAAAACTAAAAGAATTTATGATTTCAAAACCAGTTTTAGCGATCTATGATCCTAAACTAGAAACTTGTGTGGAAGTTGATGCTTCAAAAATTGCATTAGGTGCAGTATTGCTGCAAACTAATCCAATTACAAAGCACAAACATCCAGTTGGATACTTCTCTCAGAGTCCAACCTGCACATACAAAATTATGTTTGTTTGACCTCGAAATGATGGCCATAACAAATGCCCTGGCTCACTTCCGTGGATACTTACTTGCTCTATGCTTCGTAGTATACACTGATCATAAACCATTGATTTATCATCAAAGGTTTAATCCCCCAAGCCCGAGATTAATTAGATTAATCTCAAAATTAAATGAATATAGTTTTCAGATAAAACATATTGCCGGAAAAAATAATTGTATGGCTGATATGTTGTCCCGTCCCCATGATGAACCTGACGAAATTACTTTCGAATATGGTGAATTTTTGGTGGATAAAAAATATACACTCCCTGAAGGAGAAAAAAATGTGAATACTATTTGTAGAATTCACAATGAAAAAATGGTCCCATTAAATTCGTTTTTTTATCAAAACCAGAACTTATGGTTTTACCCAAATAATTTCCTCAATATCCAAAATTACCCTTACCCTCCTTCACATTCCCATACTACCCTGTGGTTCAAGCCACAAGTCCCATTCAGAATTTACACTCTGAAAATCCCCCAAATGTCCCCACTACATTAAACGTAGTTACCCGATCTGCATCAAACAAAGATTCTAATCAAACAAATCTCAATGAACAGATCCTCCTTTCCCCTACCAACCAAACATCCCAACTCATGATTCCCGATCCCCAAAAGATCTCGAATCCAAATTCCCCATTACCTGATCGTAATGATCAAACAGAAGTTTCAATTCAAGACCCTGTGCCCAAAACAGAAATTGAACTTCCAAAAAATTTAAAAACAATGCAGGAAATTGATCCTCATTGGAAAAATGTTATATCATTATTAAATTATAATGAAGTAAAAAAATATAAAAATAAATTTCGTAAATTAAATAGGTCTATTAAACTATATTTTTTTAACAAAAATAATATATTAAAAAATTACCTAACCCAACCTCATCCTACGATGAAGCGGTTACTGTAATCCCTGAAAATTTAATTCCAACAATTCTAAAAAAATTGCATGACGATCCTTTGCATGGAGGTCATTCTGGAATTAAAAAGACCAAAAATAAGGTGAAAAATTACTTTTTCTTTAAAAACTTGACACAAAAAGTAACGGAGTATGTTTTCTCCTGTCACAAATGTCAAATGATGCAAAACTCACCGCAAGAGATTGGTCATCTCAAGCATATTGCAATTGAAAATTCAAAACCTTTTTCTCATTTGGAAATAGATTTTATTGGAAAATTCAATACGGACTACGAACATTCGTACGTGCTCGTAGGTGTTGATAAAAGTACCAACTTTTGTGCAATACATCCGACAAAAAATCCAAATGCTCATTGTGTAATCGAGTATTTGAAGTTTATTTGTCATACGTATGGCCCTCCCACAAAAATCTTGTCTGATAACGGAGGTCATTTTGCGAATGAATCCATTCGAAATTTTTGCAAAGAAAATAATATTATGTTGGTCTATTCATCTTTCTACTCCCCACAATCGCAGGGATTAGTAGAAAAAATTAATGGTGTGATTAAGAAATCACTTTCCAAATACAAACATTCAAATGAATCCGAGTGGATTGACACTATAAACAAAATTATTTTTGCTTATAATACAAGTCCAATCAATCATTTAAACAAAAAATCTCCATTTTATTTACTTCATGGATTTAATCCAAAAATAAATTTACCCAAAATCCCTGAAGAATCAAAGAATACAAAGACTCGCGAAGAAGAGATCGAAACACTTTTTCAAACGAGAGAAAAAATGCCGATCCTAGCAAAAAAAGCATCAGAAAAAAATGCGAAACATTACAACGCTCACCATAAGATCATTGACTTTTAGCCTAATGACCTAGTATTGTTACGACAATCAAAGAACGTTGCAAAAAATAAATTAAAATACATCGGACCACATAAGATTATCAAGAAGGTCACGGAACTAAATTACGTTATTCGCATTAAAAATGATGACAAAACTGCTTACGAAGAAACATTTCATGTACGACAATTAATCCCATACAAGTCTCGTGAAAATATTCACGAAGAAAAAAATAAAAATCAGAATGATGAAAATTCTGAAACCCCCATCTCAACCCAAATTGTGCCTAAACCGAGGGGTCGCCCTCGTAAAAAAAACATAGAGGGTGTGTAGAGTCTACTACCCATCCTCACCTTAACCTTAAGTTTTTTTTAGACTAAGTTCACTCCCCCTATAAAACATAAGTCTTATTATTTTTGAAAATTAACTGTCCCTAGATAATTTTTGTAAAAAATCATCAATAGGTTGGCAAAAATAATAATAAAAATTATAATATTAAAAAATCTGTAAGAAACTCCAAACAAAAAAAATTTTATTATTTCTTTATAAAAACTGACTTCTTGCAAATTTTTATTGTAAATAAAAACCTGCTCTTAAAGCTGAGCGAAATAATAAAATTCAAACTTTTTGAAACAATTAAACGATAATATTATGCGACATAATTAAATTTTTCTGGATAGAAACTCACCATTTAATCCCAAGTGTCTGCATATCCAGCAAGAAACTCTCCTAAATTATCCCCGCTCATACTTGATTCTGAGTCCATTGACATCGGTGAATTTGCCACTGTGACCGCAGTTGGATCCACAGTTGATGTAGACTCATCAGAACTCAAGGCACCAGTGATGGATGGCGTATCCCGCATAAATGTATATACCGTTGGATCCGTCATCAGCCATCCACTTCGGATTGAAAGGGCAAAACTCCGTTCCAAGGCATCGTAATGTCAAACAAATTGGAAACCAGCCTCCGAAGATGTGACAATGAGTTGAGGATGATAATATGCATTTAAAAATTGAACAAATTTTATCCCTGCCTCCCTCTGGATAAAATTGCTTACGTAGTGCTTATCAGTGTGGACATATTCCAAGTTTACGGTTTTGTTGCTTTGTTGCGATATACAAAGCAACCCAACCGTAATACCTGGAAGTATGCCAACATTGTGGTGAATACGTAAGCAAAGTTCTCCTTTAAAAACTAACCTAATTCCCATTACCCCAAATTTGATACTTAATCCTTGTGGGTAAAGGACACGCAAGTTGAATAGGAACTTTTGAAAAAATTCCTCTGACTCGGGACAGCAAGCAAATCGAATGCTATGCTGCCAGATACAAAAATCCTCGTGGATCTCTTCATCTGGAACCCGATGAGACTGGAATTCCCGATTGAAAGATTCTTTATTCAAGCTTCCCGATCCATGGGATAACAACGAAAATAAACGGTGTAATGAAAAATAAAATTTTGCTTCACAAGGACAATGTTGAAAAGGCTTTACACTGTCAAAAAACACTTCACTTAGAAGCTAAGTTTCATTAGCTTCTACGACTCCAGTTGACACAAAAACTTGCTCATCCATAAAATGAAAAGATGATGCCATGTTAAAAATTTTTTTTTCTCTTACCGAACTTTCCAAATATAACTTAAACAAAATTCGCTTTTAAAGAAAAAACTTAAAACGAACAAAACCTTTCGAAATTATAATACGAACTAAATTATAAGTCCGAAATAAGAATAACCTAAATGTACCAATCCTATAATTATGCTTAATGTTGCTATAATTTTTCCCGCGAATAATAAAATTTTACTTGATACAGTGAGAAATAAGTGAGACATTGCTTCTTCTCTTTCTGTTTCAGTAAAAAAAAAAAATGTTTGTTCAAATAATCGCTGTCATGTACGTATATCTAATTTCCAAAAATTCAGCACAACGAATGTCGTCCTACACATATTGGATTACCACGGCGTCCACAGGTGTCTATTTCCAGGAAATCAACAATATTTACGTATATGCAAAATCAGCTCCAATTTTGTACTCGTTAGAATTAGATTTACACGAGTCAGCAGATAAAATCCTATCTACTAACTTCAAGCATGCACTTTGTAATGCTACCAAATGGAAAAACTGCAAATAAGCAGAAATGGCCTTATGATTAAAAAATTCCATAAAAAATTTAAAGAATCAAAATTTGGCACTCATCCAAGATTTTTACTCTACCCCATCAGCAATTTGAAACAAACGAAGCGTCTTTACTCCAATTAGATCATTCTTTGGAGATGCGCTATGATTTTGTTGTTGAGTGCTAAATTTCTGCGATGGAAGAAATTTCCTAGCAAACGAAATTTCACTAAAACATGAATATAATATAATAAAAAACCAATTACTCTCGGAACATGCATCTTTAGTAAATACCTCTACAAATTTACATAACTTTATTGATCATACAAATCGTTTTATGAAAAATTTTGTTGCCCATACAAACTCTTTCATGGAAAATTCATTGGAAGAGCATGAATTATTGATATCTTTAAATTATTTACAAGGTTTCTATGACAGCTACCTAGTGCATACCTTTAGGTTATCAAACATCCTAACATCTTGCAAGTCCCATATGATTCCGTCATTGATAATCCCTAAGACTATCCTTGAACAGGACATTTTGCGACTACATACAAAATTAAAAGACCTAGACTTAGATCTAGCGATTCCCACTGCAGAAATTCAAAATTATTACCATGCAGAACTTGTAAACTGTAATTTCTACAAAAATACTGGAATTAAAAATTAAAGTACCATTAAAAAATTTTAATACAAAATATGAAATTTTTGATTTCATACCACTCACGTTCAAAAGTCATAATAATGAACTGTGTAGTTGGGATCAAGAGCCCTCTCTAATCATTCATGAAATCAGATCAAATACTGTCAGATACATTTCTGGAACTAATCTCCATTACTGTAACTCCGACAAACCTTTATGTTATCTCCCTTCAAATCGAGGAAGTGATAAACTATCGTCTTGTGCGAAAAATTTATTCTTTCAAGATTTAAACCAAAATTTACTGCAATCTTGTTCATTTAAGTGCACAGTTAACAATAACCAAACACTACACCCCATTGGACATACTAAGTTTGCTGTAATAAATTTTAATACCCTAATTGCGACAAATTTAATAACAAAAAAATCCGAACAATTAAAAATAAATAATGACTCCCCTGGCACATTTATCCTAGATGTACCTTGTCATATTCAGATAGAAAATATTGATAAAAATAATAAAAACAATATTATCATACCGACTGAAATACCTTGCCTCTCCGAATCCCTCGAAGAGACAATAAAAATTGAAAACCATCTTCCCCTCCTGTGGACTTACTTCTCAGAAGCCACAGAACCTTTTGATTTAGCGGTAGATCTCACAACATCAAAGGTATATAATCCAAGATGGAACTAATTTGTTCCCCATTCTATTCCCACTAATAAACTCGAAAATAAAATTAAAAATATTGAATTAAAAATCCCTAATCTTGAAAATAATAATAACTTTAATATGGTTAATATAATCTGCCTATCCTACTTATCTTAACTGTAATTATAATTGGAATAAGTAAATATTTGTACTCAAATCCCTATCGAAATAATACTAAAATGTATAGTGCTAAAACTACAACATTGTAAAAAATAATGAAAAAAACATTAGGAACCTAAGAATTTTATGTATTAGTATGTATATTAAATTTTAGATCCTAAGTTTTTAAATTGCATTTTATGCCATATATTTTTATGTATTTATTTACTCATATATATAAAAGTAACTGTTAATTATAAATTTTTTCCCCTTAAACTAGCTGTGAAAAAAATTTTATTTTTCTCCTTTTTTTTTCTTCGACCTGGATAATTGTGTAACGAATATGTTCGTCATATTTTAATATAGAGGTACATATTTCGTTCACAGAAAAATACATTTTTCTTACTAAGCTAATTCTTTCCCTAGTATGTATTGTCAACTGGCAAAAGTACCGTTACTTCCTGCCAACAACCACTACATGTTTTCTAACAGAATATTCAAGTACCTGAACATTCTGGTACCCGAATATTCTAGAAATAATTAAATACCTAAATCAGCAAATCCCTACTCTACACACAACGCCATAGAAAACCATATACCTTGACAGGTATATAAACTCTGGTTTTCATTAAAATAATTGTATTGTATAGAAATGTAATTGTAAACTTGACACTACGTAATAGTGTAATATATTTTATTGTAAATAAACTGGTCAGTCGTATACTGTACCTGCAATATTCTTCTAGTCTTAGACTGTGAATGAATACTTGTAAATTTAATATTGTGTTTTAAAAGTAAAGTGATAAAATTTATTATGTGTTTCAATTTAATTAAAGTCTTTCATTTAGTTAAGGTCCACAATAGTTGTGGATAATAAAATTCAATTAGTTAAAATAATTCTCGAATACTATAATATTCCTGTGAATATCGTATATCGAAGGAAGTGTAATCGCCCCAAAAGAGGTTAGTTTCCAGTACTAAACCACCTCTTTTGGCCGTTACAATGGGCTACATTAACTTTTATTCTGGAAAACTGCTTTATTTATTTTTTTCACAAATCATTTGTCCTAAATAACAGACTAAAAGTCTCAACCTCCATTTAGCTTGCTTCAGTGGAAATGATGGGAAAAGTATCTCCCAAAACAGTATTTTGCAGTTTTATCAGGAAATATTAACTGTGTAGCTGTAAAACAGCTTAGTCAAAAAATATTAAAAGTCATATTAACAATAAAAATAGTTCCTATCACTGTTTGTTTATAATGCTCCCTGCCCTTAAAAAGTGAGCATAAAAAATACAACTTTACGTATTCTATGAATTCAAATCAGGAAACATGAATTTCATCAGTAAAAACAAGTACAAAAGACATAATAACTTGAAAACAATTGCTCCTACCAACCTTTAGTTGGTCTCATTCAGTTTAGTGCTAAAAATATACATGGGATTTTATATGTTATGTTGCTCCTGCTGAAAATTTTCATGTATTTTGGAACTTTGAAAAATGGCTAAAATGTAAATTTTTAGGCACATTTTCCCTTCAATTCCTCACCTATCGACTGTATCGGTTTTTTAATCAACTTCAATTTGCAAGATCTCTCATTGGCCTTTCAAGACTTTGCTAGGAGCACTAATGTCGCGGACAGTAACATAGCAGGGAAAATGTACTTAAAAATCTACTGTTTTTGTTATTTTTCCAAAGTTCTTAATCTACATGAAAATTTTAAGCTGGAACAACTTAACGCTGTTACTTCCTATGTATTTTTTAGCGCTAAATAGAGTAAGATCAATTTCAAGTTGTTAAGACCAATGTTTTGTTTCAAGTTAAAAATTTCAAGATAAAATATACATTCTCTGGTATGTTAGCTTAACTGAATTGGGAAGTGGAAGCTCCACAAGGAGTTCTAAATTTGCTTTATATTATCACCGTCTGAAAACAGGCAGATGTAATTCTCCCATGTATTTTTCCATAAGAACAGAAAAGAGTTTAAATTAATTTTTTGAGAATGGGAAAAACTTTAGTATGGGTGATCACTAATCCTTCAGGGAATAATCTTTAAGTCCTACTCAATTGTAATGATAAAAACCCATTTTTAAAAGAAATTTTTGCACTACAAGATCAATACATTTATACCTACTTTCATCCACTACCCTGTTTTCAACCAATTACTATCTTTGCCACCAGTGTGCGTATCTTTTGCTCCCACTTGCAGGGGAGCTATTCCACTAACACTTTACATCATTTAGCCACTCACGCCATTCAAGCTAACTTTAACTTGATGGATCTTACGGGATTTTATCCCATTTAAAAGAAGATGTGAATGGTGTTATGTGGCTAAAACGACAAGAAATTGAGTGGAATACCTTTCCAAGAATACTTACTAATCTGTAATCACAGCCAGGTTTGAACACAGGTCATTTTTGGTCCATTTGTATTCTGATATTTATGAGAGTTGAGAATACAAAGCTTCCTCATTCCTTCAATTGACAAAAAAATGATGCTCTGAGTACAAAAGGACCAAAAGTGTATGTCAAAACCCGAGTGTGATTAATATTCCTTACTTAAAAATGGAAGATGGATATGGGAATGACTGCATTACCCAGTATTGGATTTGAGTTTTTACCGCCTGTGGATTCTACAAATTTTAGCATCACTGAACTTAAACATCAGTAAGAGTATAAAATTAATAGTATATCTAGTCATGAAATTTTACTAAAAATTTCTTATCGTTAAACTACACCTTCGTAGCCAACAGCGAGCAGCAGAACAAAATACAGTAAAACCCCGTTAATACATTTTTCAAGGGACCACAGTGAAAAAACGTACTAAGTATATGGGAAAACATAATGCAGGGAAGTGGAAAAACTGAAAATTTAATTTAAAAAAAAATTTTACCTTCTGCGTTCAGAAAGATTTCCTGCCTTCCTAGGAAGGTTAAATTTCCACACCACGTGACCTCCCTCGCATTTACCCTACTTGATAAACACAATCTGAATGAGCTTGAGGAGATTTCATTTTAGTACAACAAATTAAATAAAGTTACCTGGGGAATTGTTTTCCCTGTCTCCAGAATTGGGGAAAAAAATTACTTTTCGGAGTGCAAAATTACCTTTCTGAACGTATGGGTAACACTTTTCCCTCCACGGTAACCTTTCCGAACGCGCCCCGGAGTACAATGGAAGTGAGTAACGGACAACGGTAAGGTAAGTAAAGTTAAATCATCTGTATTCAAAATTCAAGACAAAAGGCAAATATTCGAATTCGGTGTTGATCGTGGAATGTCGATACTGGTGCAAGCCCTGGTGAAGAGGGTATCAACATTTACGATCGTCTCCCGCCACCTTATTCTACTAATGTAATGTACTATTGAATCTTCATTTAATCATTTATATAGGTGTTCCTATCCTTTCATCGTATCATGCATTATGTATTCCGAACGTAATGAACGGTTTTGAATTTTCGCAAAATAATTTCAATTTACGCCTCAAATGTTTTTCCGTCTCTACCAGATCAGTCCCCTCCACTCTTCCGCCCGCTGAAATGTTGCAAGTTCGAAGGCCATTCATTTCATCACATTTCATTATACTAGCTCTGTTTTGATAATTACTGAAAACTTCAGAAGGGGATTTGGCGTATGCTATCGAACTTTCTTTCTTCAATAGAAGCGGCGGCAGCGGCTGCAGCGGTAGTTGTATCCTATCCGTTTTTAAACGTCTCGTCTCGTGCAGTCTGCAGAGAAGAGGTGGCGTACGCGGTGTAATTGTGCGGTAGTGATTACAGGTGATTACTGATAGAGATGGGAATTTTAGTTCATTTAGCGGATTTAGTTTATTAAGGCCCATATTCACAAACGTTACTTTAACCTCCCTTCACTTAAACACCACTTAAAAATGACTTTTGACACAATTTTGTATTTAAGAAAGTGGTAACATTTCATTTTTACATTGGAACTTTCATAAGAGATACAATGTTCCCAAATTTTTATGTACAAAATTGTGCGAAAAACTTTTTTGAAGTGAAATTTAAGTGAAGGGAGGTTAAAGTGACGTTTGTGAATATGGGTCTGAGTCTGCTTCACCAAAGTGAACTAGTTCAACTAGTTCAGTAGTTCAGTAAATTTTTCAACTCGATCACTTCAATCAGCTGATTCATGATTGGCTCACATCATTTAAATCAACTGATTTATTATATGATATTATGATCGACTCGTATTCATAAATTCATGCTAGAACTATTGGTTAATTGTTTGACTCACTCATCGACTGCTACTTACTTAAACTTCAGTTCGATCAACAGATCGAGTAGAGTAGACTGATAAGAACTGAGAACGATCAAAAAAAAAAAAGAACTAATGAACTAGTTCATTTAGAAGTGAACTAAATAATCGATTAGTTCACTTCTAGGATTCGTTCAAAAGAACTAACTCGTGAACAGTTCCCATCACATTACGGATTGCAAAGACTCGTATACATATTATATGCACGTGGTCGCTTGCTGTTGCTTATACGTTGTTGTTCTTCATTTTTACTTTCTTTATCATATTCGTAATAAATTCAGTTTTAGTCAATTGACTGTCTGTAGCGGATTATCGTTCGTGTTTTTCGTGGTTTGTTCAGGTTTGGCTCTCGTTTGTGCACCATATTTAAGCATTAAGCCTGCTTCGTAGTTTTATGACTCTTATGTTTGCATAATTTTATTATTTTCTCATTTTCTAATTAAAACGCGCCAATTTTTTAATTTCGTGTTAATTCGGTTGCTAGTGTGCAGTCGGTGTACAAACGCGTTAACGAGTGTTGTTGCAGCTCGTATTTATTTAAATTACGTGCCTACAATTATGAAAAACTATGTGTTCCAGTTTCTGCAAGCATTTAGTCGATGATTTCGTAATACAGGTAGAATAATATTGTTTTACATTATTATGCTTGGTGGCGACTGGTGGTGGTCTGAATTGTGCCGTTTCTGAATGTTGTCTAAGTTCAAAGGCGAATAAGAATATTCAAATCAAGGATCATCGTCGGACGAATTGAAACTTAATTATTTTTGTGTGGCCGTTTCAGAAGTGTCAGTGGTGTTTTTCCTGGAAAAGGCGTAGAGGATCAGATGATACAAAAATTGTATGCGAACAGCCGTACGTGGTTACGCGTCCAGTGTGTAATTGTGTATCCTCACTTTTTACTCTACCCTCTGATTACTCAAGATGCCGCCAAACACCGTGTATTACGGGTAGAAAATTAACTTTTTACTAGGGAACCTGTTGCTCGAAATACTGTGAGTACCTATGTGTATACTTGGTTAAACTGAAATTAAAAGTTACAAAAGGTTTTATGGCTGAAATATGTTTGAGTGGGCTTTTCAATAAATTATCGCAATGCTTCACCTGCCCTTAATAAGACCGCCGACACGACTGGAACATTAAACGCTCACGCTCATTATCAAAAAGTTTCGATGCTGTCGTTTTTACACGGCAACGTTCTAAGGCTTTCTTATAGGACTGTTCCATTACCCACAAAAATTAACACTTTCGACTCTTGGTGTTACCCTCAGTGTCACGTGGCGTTCTTTTTGTACCATAACAACACCGAAGGTTATCAATTTGACGTTCTTCTTGTACATATGATGGTAACACTGGACAAGAAATCTCACACTTGCTCATTGAGAAGGTGCGGGAAATCAGAGTAAGGGCAAAGTGTCTTGTTTGTAGGCTGATACAGGTAAGAGATCGCTGTTACCAGCAATGAGGTAGTTTGGTGTTAACTTTCGAGGATGTATATATGATGGAGACGAAACATGGGCAGTTTTGGGGTCCTACCTATAGAAAGTGCTTCTACAAACACGTGTACTTTCAACTAAATATCTGATTGGAGGAAAATCTCGCAACGTGCATTTTTTTATGAACACTGGCGTACCAAGTACCTCACTTTTTCACCAATTTTTGATTCTGATTGGTTGGGGTGTTCAGTCTGGGGTACTTCGAACGCCTGAATGCGGAATCTATAGTCTGGACACTCAACCCCACGTTAAAACTGTTCCGTATCATCTTCATCATATATATATCCTCGAAGGTGTTAACAGTGTTACATTTTGGCATTTTTTTTGGATCAACATTTTCTTAACACTGCCGCGTTGTTTGAGGTGACCTGATGATAACCTGGCTCTGACCCAGTGTTTGGTGTTACACCTGCCCCGGTATGAAAACTTGGCAAATAGAACAAACCTATTAGCAGGTATGCTCATGAGAGATAAGTGATGAGTCACCATCTTGTGTTATTTGTTTTTTCATGAATTTTACATGGTTTATTATTACTTTATACGTAAAACACAAAATGGCGGTTCATCTCTTATCACCCTCATGCGTATACCTGTTAGTAAAGAGCTTTAGGCTGTTATTCACAGATGACACATTTGAGTGCTTAACTTAAGTTATTACAAATGATCTAATTTGAAGATCAAAAATAACTGAAAAATGGCAATCTAGATCTCAAAATTACATAATTTTTTTCAAAGCGTTCTGATGAGCTAAGATTGCAATCTCTTGATCTATTGATCTGTCGATTTAATTTTAAAATATCTCTGCCCCACACTATTTTTCACTCTCATTTCTTTTGTTTTATCGATCGATAGTAGCTCTCTCTATTTTCTGAAATATCCCAATACTACAGGCCAGCCTTCCTTAACAAAATAATATTTATTTCGCATGAAGCTAAAGCCAACAAAAATTAATAAAAAAGCTTATTTTTTAAAAATTTGTTTTTAATTTAATGCAAACTCCGAGTATGTATTTAATTGAAGGCTGATTCTTCTGGTTTTGTTCTTCAACGATATAGTGTTTTGGGGAACAAAATCACTGTAAGATGTATATCTATATATTCATGTATGTATATTGATAAAGTAACATGCAAAATGGAGTAATTTCATTCCCCAAAAACGCTATCTGTGTCTGATAGTAGCTACCTATAGGAATATTATACGAATCAGCCCACTATAACGTACATACCTATACCCAAAGCGTAAACTTATTATTTAAAATCGTAATAATCTACATTATTTTATTATTGTGAAGCTGAAAATGAATGTATTTTACTATTGGTATATCTCCATAGTTGAGGACCTCATGCATGCACAAACACATAATGCCTATGGCAAAAAGAGCTGTAGACTGCAATATTAATGAGAAATATCATTATGCTAAGTTTAGTTTTTTGGCCGTCTTTATTCTTTTATTTTCATTTTCATCTTTTTAATAAGAAAATAGTAACGTCAAAAATGAATTTTCTTTTAAATACACTTTTATAAAACATGTCAAACATTGAGTAAAGTGAAACAATGCTCTTAGATAAAAACATGATTATGGCTTGCTGTCTGTCTAGATTTTAGTCAGGAACCTAGTTCCTCAGAATTTTGATATGTATTGGTTGACCAGTGCGACTCTGAAGCTGGTTTCTATTAAATCGTGTTTTCATATTTTCAAGCTCGGTATTTCAGATCCATAAAACAATAATTCATCGTTGAATAAGAATTTCTCCGCAGCATTCATTTACGTAGACCTGTAGCATTTCTTTCCATATATGACTGTTAATGTGGTATATTCTCCAGTTTAAACCATCGTGATTTCGTAATAATTGGCTGAGAATAAGGCTGCATAAAGCTATTCATGATTGAATATTAGTTTTGGTATTAAAAACAAAAAAGCAACTTGATGGTCGATGTGATATCTAACCTTCAGCCTTAATTGTCATGTAGAAAGCCAAATGTACTGGAAATTGCCTTCTTTTAATTGAAAGTTTGTTTAGTGTCACAACAGTTTGCCCAATTACTTTCTCTCATAATGTGGAGATCATGTTTTAGTCTTGTGAAACTTTCTATGAGATTACGGCATGAGACTAAAACAAAAAAGGATGGATGAAGTATGACTAGGTACGATTAACACTCCCCCACAAAATTAGAACAATTTTTATAAACAAAATAAAATTAAAAAGTGAAGTAATTTGAGTTACGTTATGTTAAGGTGAGGGAAGTGGTACTAAATTGTGTATTGAGCGTTTTAATACTTTGCCATGGCATTGCACTTCGATTGTTCGTACTGCACCATCAGTGCTCGGGAAAATTTCTGTAATGTGACGTATTGGCCATTCTAGGACGGGGCTATCTTCGCTGCGAAGAATCACAACATCCCCAGGTTGGATGTTAGGAGAACTCTTCTACCATTTGGTACGAAGCTGAAGTTGGTGCAGGTAGTCCTTTTTCCAAGCTAACCAAAACGACTCGATGACTTGATGAAGTGTACGATACCATTTTGGTAAGGAGGCAGAAAATGTCTAATGGCTGGAATATCCAGAAGTGGAGTCCCAATGAGAAAGTGTGCTGGTATGAGGAAACT
The DNA here is from genome assembly GCA_011428145.1 of Ericerus pela. NCBI lineage: Eukaryota > Metazoa > Arthropoda > Insecta > Hemiptera > Coccidae > Ericerus > Ericerus pela. Next base: position 141,209 of record WOFM01000484.1, read on the forward strand.
GGATGGTGAAGACGAATCATGGCAACAAGGACAAGAATTAAGAATTTCTTCTACCTTGGAAACAACAGTGTTGAGCTGTTCAAGCGTAAGAACCTGCTGACCAATGGTTTTAAGTAACAATAATTTGCCAGATTTGGCGGCGTCTTCCCACAGACCTCCGACGTGGGGGCTGCAAGCAGGAATAAATTTCCATGAAAAATTTCTACTGGTAACGTATTCTGTTAATTGATCTCGAGCAATTAGGTTTGTAAAACTGACAAAATTTGTGGCATTATTGGAATTTGATGGATAGAGGACCAGCATAATCGACGCCTGTGTGTGAGAATGGTCGAGATACCTGTATGCGTGATGCAGGCAGGTCGGCCGTAATTTGACGACAAACTGTGGCACCAAGACGAATGCAAAAAATGCATTGGTATAAATGTATTTCAGTTTTAATGGAAGGAGAATATAATTAAAAAGTGGAATTTCCTTTGTTTTGATGTGACAAGTCGAAAGTCATTCGACGATGCGTAAAGTTTCGTATATTTTTAGCCTACACACTTCATCGTATTTCAATTTGGTTCTAAAATATTCAAGTGGATGGTGAACAGATTTTGCAGATTATTTAAACATGCATAGGTGGGTAGGTACCTACGTGCCTATAAAATATATTTGTTGAAAAAACCAAAACCGACGCGTGGTAGTGCATGTAGGCTATTTCAGAAATAGGTTTTGAAGTCTCTTTCGATACATTTTCTGTATGGGTCCGTGCATAGTGTGTAGTGTTTACGTCCGAAACTGATGAAATGAATTTCTGATGTTATCTAATTGGAATGATATGTACTGAAATGTTCTATTGAAATCATAATCGTGCGTTATAAAAACATGGCTTTGAATCAACGTCCCATAAGTTATAACGTTTTAGCTATCATGTTCGCCGCTCGTTATCTTGGATGACGCAGATTGTAAGTTGGCGTCAGTGAGGTGGCATAGCCAGGGAGGGTTTTCTCCGGTTAGAATTTTTGAAAATTCTCTCTACAGGCGAAGCCTGAATAAAACTTTAGGGGATGGAAGTTCTGTCATTATTTCCTCAAATGAAAATATGTAGAATCATTTTCTTGGTTTCTTTTAACAATTATATCTACATATTTTTTTCTAATTATTTTTAAGGAGGCTTCACCGGGTTTTTACGGGGTCTTAATTTTCCTCTTACATTCTTGCTGAAGATTTTTAAATAATTGTAGAAGAAAATATCTAATTTTTCGTCCTGAAAATATTTTGCATCTTCAACGATTCTCCCCCTCCACAGCTTCTGGTTGACTTCAAAAGCGAAAATGCTCAGTGTAGGCTTATGTACCAATATATGTTTATAAACTAAAAAGACACTGAAGTATTAAACAGTTGATAAAAATTGGGAAAAGGACTGACGTGCTGTTCTACATGTAAAGAAAGATTTATATTAGCTTCGTGCGAAATAATTATTATTTCATTGCGGAAGGTTGGCTGCAGTATTGATATATTTTAAAATCGCAGTAGTGAGTAGAATAAAAGCTTATAATAAAAATAACTCCAATGAAACATGTAACTAACTCCTACGCAAGGGCGTATATAGCTTCATCGTAGGGGGGGTTCATACATTCGTGATCTCTTCTGACCCCACAACAAAAAATCGTCAAAACTGAAAAAATACACATTTTTGGAGTTCTAGCCTTTTTCTTTTTGGTAAGGGAGGGGGTCCAGATCCCCAGGACCTCCCTTATCTACGCCTTTGCTCGGATGAATCATATTCGTAATTAGTTATACCAGAAAACACGTTTTCAACAGATATGTGTACCTACATGTATGATTGTGTGAGGTCATAAGTATAAAAAAAATTGCTTTTCCCACGAGACAAAACGCATGTTGAAAAAAATTATGTATGAAATGGTGTGCATATTTTTTTTTGTTGTACTTTTAAAATTCACCAAGAAAATTTTGAAAGTTGTAAAGCCGAACAAAATGAGAGTAATTTTTCCGTATTTTGACAAACAATTCTCAGATTTGTGGAACGGTCGGTGTTTTTTTTTTTTTTCGAGATGAAAGAATTCGAAATACAAAGACTCAGCAGAAAACGTGATGGATTTTGCAGTTCACGTTTCGTCGACAGTACTTCAGAAAATAAATCAATTTTTACTTACTTTCAAATAAGAAGTTTCAAAGACCATTGCGTCTTTTACGTTAAAATTTTGAAAAAAGTGTAAATATTTTGTAGAAGTTTGAAGAGAAACAGACGTGAAAGCAAATCTATTCAATAAAATTTTTACCGAAATTTCGTCGTGTCTTTCGTAGAAATGATGGGGTACGGACACCTTTAGGTGGTTGAGAAGGTACGCTTGCACACATTCCCGCGGGGGGTGTCGCCAGGATTTCTTCGAGGGTGGGCCAAAAAAATTTGATGACTTTTTTTATTCTTCACTTTGGAAAATTTAGAAAATTTGAGAAATTTAATTGACATCTATGGAACCCGTTGTCGTATATTTATTACTGAAGTTTTCTCCAAATTTTAAGTAACAAGATAGAAAAATGTCATGAGGAAATCACTTCCTTTTACCTCTTGGCTATGCTCTTGCTCCCGTTTCCTTTCCCTTCTTTTTTTGGAACAATACATGAAGATAATTTTGCTTTGCGCAGCCCCCTCTCGTAACCTAGAAAGATCCTAACCATTGTAGAGCGGTAATAGGACGACTCAAAAATTGTTAGGTATAATACTTTGCTTTGAAAAAAATATGAATAATTAAGCTTGCGAAAGACCTTATCTCGTGGAAGGTATTCCAATAGAAGGTTTTCTGCAGTTATTGCGTGTTCACCACATATCACACATAAAGTATGGAGGAGCCATATGTATTGAAGAATGAGGTATACAAAGTTATATTTCATTTTTGTATCTTTACTTTTCTCTTGTATGATTAATAATAGCTTCTTCTTTCTTTAGATGAATAATTGAAATAGTCCTAAATGACTATATCTCAAAATTTTATAGAACTGGGTCCTTTCTGATTTATTCGCTGATGTTTCTACCAAATTGGAACAGAATTTATTCAACCCACGAGAACCTACCTGTGAGTTGTGGAAATTGAATATATTGTAACGAAGGTACTTTTATCCAGTTTGCGGTATTAAAATTGACCACACAAATTGGTTAGGGATGGGGATGATGAAAATTATCCGTTTATTTTAAAAAGAAAATGATTGGTACTATTTTTACCAATTTTTCTTGCAAACAGGGTATTAAAATTGACCTCATAAATGGGTTAGAAGTGGGAAAGATGATAAAAATTATCCGTTTCATCAGAAAAAAAAACAATTTATTGGTACCATTTTTTAATTTTGGCACAATTTTTTTTCATATATCTATCTATATAATATATAAATGTATGAATCTCCCAAATTTTTTTTTTCACAGTTTTGAGAAAATTACCAGGTGGATAAGGCTGAAATTTTTATGAGAGGTAAGTTTTCATATTGGAGCAGGTTGAAAAGAATATTTTTGTCTATTTGTTATTAGTTTCTAAAACGACTGGAAAACAAAAAATTCCTGGAAAAGTTATTTTTATGGGATTCTGAAAAAATGACAAAAGGGATCGGGCTGAAATTTTCACGATAGATTTTCCTTATGTTACTGCAAGTCTCTTATAAGTTTGGTGTTTATTAGTTCTGCAGTTTCCAAGAAAACTGGAGAAAAAAAATTATTGGAAAAATTTTATGTTCACAGTTTTGAGACAACTATAAAACAGAAAGGGCTGAAATTTTTACAAAAGACAGCTATCGTGTGGGTGCAGGTGTGAAAAAAGTTTGGTGGATATCAGTTTGGTAGTTCTCAAGAAAAATAGAAACAAAATATCTCTGGAAAAATGGTTTTTAGCGATAAAACAGTGACAGATCGTTTTTTTTTTTTTATAGTGGTTAGGGAGAGCAGATTCGATGTAGTTGAAGAAAAATGAAGGTGTTCAGGAAATTACGTCTCAAAAGTGTGTAATACCAAAAGGAAGTTAAGGAAAGGTAAGCAAAGGAAGAAAAAATTTTAAGAATAACTAAGAAATTGGAAAATTATTTTATGCAGTAAAGACTAGAAACTGAAAACACAAGTGTTCAGCATGAAAGTAAGCACGTTGGAAAATTGAATTATGGAAGAATAATTAGAATATAAGTAATAATTACAATAAAAATGAATTTTTAAAAATTGTAATGTATATTTTCGTCTATTTTTAGAAATGATGAATATATTCGTCCACACATTTTCAAATACCAAAAACGTAGATATTTATCAACAATAATCATCCTATAACTCTTTGTAAACAACCACTAAATTACCCGTATTTGATTTTATAAATATAGATATACCTTCTGTATATTCATGACCTAGTTGTACCTGTCCCTCGAGTACTCGACGAGTCAGCACAACCCTATAATAACAACACCCTACCACACTTTACCTATCCAACACGTACGTTTTCATACCCTGAACGAGTATATAATCCCTCGATTCAGTGGAAAAAGACACAGTTCCTCGACAGCTACTTCTAAGTACCTGGAACCTCTCTGGTAGAAGTCTCTAGTGAACAGATAGTCTTGGTTGTTGAATTGTGATTGTATATGTATAAATATTAACGTATATTTATGTACTGTGATGTACAAACTATTATCTTATTAAATGTGTAAACTCATTTGTGTGTTTAAAATATTATTGAGTTTCTAACAGATGTTAAGGTCCACGATAGTTTATGGATGATAAACTTGAAGTTATTCTAGAAGTATTACTGCTTTTAAAGTACGTGATATTTCGTGTATGGTGTAAGATCGAAAGTGGTTCTAATTAGGTACATTACCACCTCTTTTGGCCGTTACAAAAATATCCTTCTATTTATTAAAAAAAAACACTGTCAGTCTTGAGAATCAAACCGTATAATCGATATCTTTTAGTTGGCTGACCTAAACACTACCGCTACACCATATCTTCCATCCGTTTTTACAGCTGATAACAGGGCGTACTAAAAAAAATTATAGACTGATGGCAAATATCGATTTTTTTTTCTTATTGATAGTTTTGTGACATTTAACGCTTTGGTGAGAGCATTGAATAATATGTGAAATGAAATTGAAATTGATGAGCAAGTAGAATAAAAGGGTATAAAAATATGAACTGCCTTTGTTTATGTCAATGCCAAAAATGCACTGTGATTATCTAAAATTTTAACAATTCTTTTCAGCATTTTTTATAGATGCTAATACTAGCTATGCAATGGTTGTTGATGACAACTCTACGAATGCTTCATCTCCATGCCTGACTGAAACAATTACAAATCCCAAAGAAATTCCTGCTACTCCTTCTTCTGAAAAAGAAATGATTTCAGAATCCTGCAAAGAGCAGGTTGTAACCTGTACTGTGAGCCTCAATCCTGCTGAGTGATTTATCAACAATACAATTATTGAGATTTTATTATCAAGAGAAGTAAATCAGAATTTAGATTTTGATTTCTATACAACCAGGACATTTGATGCTTCTGCACATCAATTTTATACTCTAAATAAAAGTGTATTCGTATGAAAACTGAAAAATGGAAAACAAGAGCCCAAATATTCAATATACTCCTCGTACAAAATCATTGTTCTGTATGCCATGTCGTTTATTCGCTGGCAAAACTACTTTGGCAAATGGAGGCTATAACGACTGGGAAAATGTCACCAAAGCACTGCGCACCCACAAAAATTCTTACAAATATCACACTTGCCAAAACACTATGCTGGATTGAAGCAAAGCCAATTCAAGAATGGAGATGGCCCTTTTGTCGCAGATCAAAGGGAAAATCCAATATTGGAAAAACATCTTGAAACGTGTCATTGGTGTAATTAAAAAACTAAATAGTCAAGGATTTAGTTTTAGAGGGCACTAAACAATTTGGGTCAGTTCATAATGGTTACTTCATGATGATTCTCGAATTAATAGTGGAATTTGACCCTTTTTTTGGTGGGACACATTGCCACTTATGGCAACCGTAGTAGGGGCAACACGTCGTATCTGTTGCCAACAACTTTTGACAAATTCATCAAATTGATAGGCAAATGGGTACGGATGCAATTGTAGATGAAGTCAGAAAATACAAATATTTCTCTATAATAGTGGATTCCACACCTGATATCAGCCATGTCAATCAGCTGTTAATTGTCTTGAGATATGTAAACAATAATGGTATTCAAGTGGAATAATTTCTTTGCTTTTTACCGAAAGTTGGTCACAAATCCTGCAAATTGGAGGATGCTGTCACCTTATTGTTGGACAATCTTGGCATTGACATAAAAAATTGCAGGGAACAATTGTACGATAATGCTGCTAACATGTCTGGTGCATATACCGGACTACAAGCACGACTTATCGCCCTGAATGTTTTAGGCACATACATACCTTTATTTGGCTCACTCTTTCAATTTGGTTGGGGTATGTGCTGCAGAGTATGTTTCCGAAGCTTTAACACCATTCAAAATTTATTAACATTCTTTGCAGCATCCACTTACAGATATTTACTTCAACTTCTGATTCTGTCTTTAAAATGATATTACTTAGTACTTGTGGGCGTGTGTATGTGTAGATACACGACACCACACAAACACCTATGCAGGTCGGTTGCGTGTATACAGAGTAGTATGTGCGGGCCAAGCCCAGTAAACAAGTTTAGCTGCACAGACAAAATGTACAGCGTAAGCGCAAAAACAGAGTTTGTGGGTTTTACCCCACTGGCCCGCTAGGTGGTTGACGAGTGTGTAGTACACACTCGTTTGTCAACGACCACCTGTTGCCACACCACTCTCCTAGTAAGTTTCCAGAGAAACTTACAGTGACCTGTGACGCCAGTCAAGTGTGGTGCGGTGTTCACTACTATGCTCACGGATGTCGTTCACATAGTAGGATCGCCAGGTCTCTTCGGTTTGGGCTTACCGATATTTTCTGGGATAGTAGGATGGGAAGGGCGTGTACGGGGTGCTCGAGGCTGGGGAGTGGGACGCACTCGAGTTTGTGATCTCATGAGCGGAGTCTGGGGTTGAGATGTGGGAATGCTCATGAGGGGTGGTGGGTAGGTGATAGGTGGCACCATTAAAGGCGGCATATCAGGTCCTGAGGGCATACTGGTGCCGAGAGTTGTAGATGTGGGGGAATAGGAATTCTGTGGGGAGGCATCATAACTTGGGGAAGTGGCATCGGTGTTGTTGCTAGGGCGAGTGACAGGGCATTATGTGTTGCAAGCACGGCAGCGGTAAATTGCTCCCACAGCTGCAGTGTTTGATTCTGCGACACAGGAGGAACCATTGGTTGCAGTACAGGGGGCTGTACTACAGACAGGGCAGGCTCCTGTGTGGAAGCCTGAGATGGAGCAGGAGTTTGGGTTTGGGGTTTGCCATGTCTTTCGTCCCATTTAAGCTCCATGTTGGATAGGCTGCGAGCGCGAGTTTAACGCCAGGTGCGGCCACCTGCCTTATGGTTTAAACGGGGACGCTTCACCGGTTTGCCATCAGCCGGGAGGCTCATAGCACAAGAGGTGGATGGCTGAGGCTCGGGGACATTTTCCAGCGAAAGTGTTGCCGTTAAGTCGATAACGGACGAGTTATCAACGGCAGCACTTTCTGTTTGTTCAACCTCTTCACGTATTGGCTAGAGTACGTGTTGAGGGATCGACATGAGGGTTGGGGGAGATGGACTGTCGGGGACAGAGTAGGGTCCTCTTCCTGGGCAGTCAGTTCGACCGAAGGAAGTAGATGCGACTTGCCTTTCGGGACCGACGATGCCTTTTGCGTGGCTACTGGTGCCTCCGTGACTTTGGAAGTCGATGGTAGGGGGACCGCTTTGTTGCTACAGACAGACGTTTAAAACCTCTGGTACACAACGTGGCAGTTGCTTTTGCTCGGCGCTTCTGAAGAGGAAGCGGTCCAATTTGCTTGACAGCCTTGAGCTGTGGGAATTCCCCAGAGGGGAGTCCCGCCAAGGAAGATGGTTGAGGACCAGGCAAAGGTCCCTTAGATTGAACACGCTGTACAACTTCGGCAAATGTGCGGGTGTCAATTTGCGCATTGCCTAATTGTACAGTAGCCCGAGCGTGAGGCAGCACCTCCAACAAGAACGCAGTCTTCCTGGGCAGGGGCACAAAGACCCGAGAACGAGAGCTACGGATAAGGCCACGCTGTACGATCTCAGAGCCCCGAGTCGCCACTCCAGGAGCAGGCTGGTACTGTCGGAGGGGCGCACCTTGACCCCTGGCAGCAGACTCCACCCTCTGCCTCAGTGTTGATCGCCATTGCGGTACTTGCGAAGAAGTACCGCTTGCACCCTCTTGTGCAGGTCCTACAGAGGTAGGCGTCACGGATGACGCCGATACTTGATCGGATGTAGAGGATACAGGCGATGTCTGCTTCACCGGTGGTGAGATGGCAGTAGCTTTGAAGGAGGGTGACAGGACAACGTCAGCAGGTGGCATTAGGGAGAGAAGGAGGGAGAGGGGGAGTGATGGTCGTCTACACGAAGAGACGACACCCTCTGTTGGGGGGGTGTAACCCTTAAAAAGGGCTGTTTCTTCATCATCCAAAATCTCAGACATGCTGGGGGAAAGACACTCTTGGGACATTTCACCAGTCTATTACACTTTGTGAAATATAGTTAAAAGCGCCTGATGAACAGCATTTGATGAAGAGTATATAACTGCTGGATGCATTAAGAGAAGAGTGAGTTTCTAAAATTTAAATTTTACTCGTTTTCTTGACTGTAACTGCCATTTATTTTCATCTCGTAAACACGAACGAAGGTGTGGTTGTGTCAGCTGTTGTTGCGCATTATTATTACGAGTTTGTTTTGTAGGCGGGGCCAGTTTGTCTTCCGAGGAAGAAGACGCATCGTATTTATGCGACTGGGTGGCGCCACAAAACAATTTTTGTAATACGTTGTTGTCTACAACACTTGACTTGTCGTCAGTTGCGTGAGCCGACTCGGACAAGTGTGGGAGGGGAAGGGAAATCGCAATTGGTTGGTCGTCGAGCGTAGCATCAGCTGTTTGACTAGAAGACTGGCCAATGGGGTGCGATTGTGTTATTTCCTTCGATAACGCATCGGGATGCGATTCTTTATTTTGATTGTGTGTAATTTTGATCGGGGAAGAATCGAGCGTGTTGTCTGTGTTTGGAGACGACGTCGAATAATGGGGTAAGGAATTTGGGGGTGAGTTGTCATTTCTAGGTAAAACGACATCAGATGACAAGTCAACTGTCAGTCCTGAAGGATCATCGATGGAAGTTGAGTCATCTGAGTCGGCTTCTATATCTGTGTAGACATAGGCCGACTTTAGGTGATTGATTGATACGCGTGTATGTCATCCTTGTATGTCGATCTTGAACCATTTATCCGTACGATTGAGGACTTTTTATGGGCCGGAGTACGGTAGGTCAAGTGCCTTACAAGGTGTATCAACGTGTAGCCATACGTTTTGAGCTGTTTTCAGATCAGCTGGGACATATGAGGGGGAGTTGCCGTGGTTGCGGGTGATTTGGGTGAACGCATTCGCGCTTTCACAAATGCGTTATGGAAGGTTGGTGCCATCAATGGGAGTGACAACACTTGGTGGGCTATCTTCAAAGAAGTCAGCCAGGAGACGGAGCTCTTCACCATAATGGAGTTGGGCTGGGGATATACCAAGGTCGGAGATGGCTGTCGAGCGTAGGCCAAGAAGAATGAGAGGCAAATCGGCTGCCCATTCTCCACGCGAGTCTTTGGAATTCTCGCGGGCCATGATGGTGGCTTTGAGAGTTCGATGCCAGTGCTCTATTTTGCACATTCGATTGGGGGTGATACTCCGTAGTTGAGATTTTGTGTATTCCCAACTGGCACGCAACCGAGTTGAATAAAGCGCTTTCGAACTGATGTCCCTGGTCCGTCGTTATGGTTTTGGGGTTGCTGAAGGAGGACACCCAGTGTTAGACGAAGAGTGTTGTCACTCGATCCACAGATATATCCGTCGTCATGATGGCATGAGGCCATTGTGTGGCTCGGTCAATCATTGTCAGACAATGACGAGGACCGCTAACCGTTGGCAATGGACCCACGATATTGATGTGCACATGCTTTAAGTGATTGGTAGGGCGGAAAGCTTGGAGAGGGGCTTTGGTGTGTCTACCGATTTTAGCTTGTTGGCATGCGGTGCACTCTTTCGACCAACGTATGCCAGACAAAATGAATTGATTAGCGATCAGATGGGCAGTTGTCCAACCACTAGGGTGCGAGAGCCCATGAATTGAATCGAAGATTGTTCTCCAATATTTGGTGGGTATGAAGGGTCATTTTTTCCCCATGGACATGTCGCACGTTAAGAGTAAGGTGTGTCTGGGTACTTTGAACCATTCGAGGATGACGGCAGAGTTGCGGTCTGCAAGGTATTGGGCAAGTTGCGGGTCGTGTTGTTGGCAAAGGGCCATTTCATTGTAGGGCGCAACACAGGGAGAGGTAATGGTGGAGATTGATATACACAACAAACCTTCAGCGGCTATGTTGTCCTCTCCTTTGATGTAGTGAATATCCGTGGTGAACTGCGAGATATACTCAAGTTGATTTTGCTGGCGTGGTGAAGCTTTCTCGCACGCCTGAAACAGGGCAGTTGTGAGGGGCTTGTGGTCCATATAGATGGAGAAAACACGCCCTTCAACCAGGTTACAGAAGTGCTTCACCGCTACAAAAACAGCAAGTAATTCGCAGTCGTATGTTGGATATCGGTGTTTGGTATCTGATAATTTGTGGGAGAAAAATGCCAAAGGCTCTAGCGATCCAGCCCTGTGTTGATAGAGGGTAGCCCCTATCGCATGGTTAAACGCGTCGGTTGCCAATACGAGTTGTTTTGACTTGTCAGGATGCGCCAAAAGAGCAGCATTTGCTAACGCCTGATTGAGGTCATGGAAGGCGGTTTTGGCAGTCTCAGTCTAAATTATCGGGGTTTTGTTGCATTTTTTATTGGAGTGGATAAGCGCAAAGAGTTTACTCTGAATGTGAGTGCAATGTTTAATTGTACGCCGGTAAAAATTCACCATTCTGAGAAAGCGCCTAAGGTCATGAACGGTTTTGGGAAGTGGGAAATTGAGTACAGCTTGGACACGTTTGGGAGTGGGTTTGATACCTGTGCTGTTGACTCGATGGCCAAGAAAAGTGAGCTCTTCACATTCATGTTCAGATTTGTTACCATTGACAGTGAGGCCAGCGTTGTAAGAATGACCTCGGTAACACGCTCTTTGAGCTCATGGGGGTTGGAGGCGGTAATGAGGATGTCATCAATGTATGCGTAAGCGTAGTCGATGTCTTGCAACAATCCATCATGTACCATTGGAAGGTTTGGGCGGCGTTTCGAAGTCCAAAGGGCATATAGGGAAATTTGTAGAGACCAAAGGGAGTTATTACAGCAGTTTTGGGGATGTGTTCTTCGGTCATCGGGACTTGGTTAAACGCCCGCACGAGATCTAATTTTGTGAATAGTTTGGCACCAGCTAGTCTGGCATGGAAATCCATAATATTTGGGACAGGGCACTTGGGGATAGTTTGTGCGTTGAGTGCTCTGTAATCACCAAGCATGCGCCATGTTTTGTCGGGCTTCATGTGCATATGCAAGGGGGATGACCAGGCACTTTTGGAGGGTAGGCAGTCAGAACATTCGAGCATGGTTTGGAAGGAAAGACGGGCTGCCTTTAACTTCTCGGGATGTAGACGACGGGCACGGCAAAACACCAGTTGACCTACAATTTTGATATCGTGGGTGACTTTGGTAGGGGAAATCCTTAGGCATAAGCCTTCTTTCCCGGTTACACCGGGAAATTTGTCGAGGATTTTTTGGAATCGACTATTTGATTGGGCGATGGTCAGGCAAATTTCCGGGAGATAGTCGATAGGGTGAGGTTTACCTACTATGGCTGTGGTCTTATCAAGGAGATGTCCTTCGCTGATGTTGGGAAGCAGTTGGTAGTGGCTGAGGAAGTCTGCTCTGATAATGGGATCAGCAATATCGGCGATGATAAAGGCCCACTTAAATTCGCGTCGAAGGCTGAAATCTTCCTGCACCAGCTTAACTCCTTAAGTACTAATTGGAGTTTGGTTCGCAGCGTAGATTTGGAGCTTAGTGTTGCATTTCTGGTCTTCAGGGATTGGAGGTATAGCTGATATCTCCACGCCAGTGTCAACCAGGAAGTGATGCTTGCTAAGCAGATCTTCGACAAATAGACGGACTGAGGTGAAAACGAGTGGGAGTGCTGTCTTGACTGACTCATTTACTCGTTTCCCAAATGAGTAGGTGATTTGGAATTGCGACAGTTGCGATTTTGGGGTTTGTCCCACCACAAACATGGGGGGTCAGAACAGTTGCGCGATTTCCTCCCAAACTGTTGGTGATACCAACACTAGCCATTGTGTGAGTGGGAGGGAGAATGAGTGTTTACCGGTCTCTTTCCATCGATGACTCGTAGCGTCGTCCATGGTTTCAAACGACCGGAGCTAGAGTCACGAGAGCGCGATCTGTCTCTGGACCTAGTGTCGCGTGAATGTGAATGCCTATGTTTGGGGAATGGGGCGGGATCTATAGGGGGGTCGACAGAACTCACCTGTTTTCCAGCCAAGAGCTGTTGAAGCAGCTGGGTAATGGTAGCTAACTCCGAGGAATTAGCCATTGGTGCTGTCATCGGGAATACAGCAGGAGTTGCAATAGCGGAGATGGTGCTAGTGGCAGGGGTTGTTGACGGAAAGGTTTGCTCGTGAGCTATTGCCTTGTCAGCTTCGAGCACTGCTTGTCAAGAAGTCACAGGTTTTGTCATGGCCAATGTCTGTCGGATATTGACCAGGAGGGATTGGAAAAGAAGGTTACGGAGGACATCATCGTTAACTCTCCCTTCATTCAACGTGATGAGGTGGCGGTGGTATGCCGAAGGCCTCTTGGAAGGTAGACGATTGGTGTTTTCCAACAGAGTTCTAATTTGGGTGTAGGAGGAAGGGGAAAATTCCTGCTGGATTTGGTTGAGGAGGTTGGACCAAGTGTGCAGCAAATCGTCGAAACTGTACAGTAATTCTGACACAGCATTGGCTACCTGGGTCGGCAAGTGGCCAGAGATCACCAGGTAGAGCTGAGATTCGCTGGTATTGCCACTGGTGCGAGCAAGATTCTCAATTGGCTGCAGCCAGAGGCGCACATTCTCAGCGTTGAAAGGTGGAAGGCCTATGAGTAACCAGGGAGGATGGGCTTGTAAGGGAGGCGAGGTGGTACAGCCAATCGCGGCTGAATTTGCTTCCTGCCGGTGCGATTGCCAATCGAGGATTGGTGACAACTTCGGCGTGGAGCTGTCAACTGGCTGGTGCTGGTTGACTGGAAGCTCCTCGCCCAGAAGGTAATTTTCGAGGAGTGGGCCGAAGTTTACAAGCGTGGAGGACTGCGGGATCGCCAAGTTTGTTGGTACATTTGGCAAACGCATACTTGTATGCGGTGTTGAGTGGACAGCAGTTGGGGGTTGGGCTGGTTCTCCATCCTCCTGGAAGGATTGCTGACTGTGGCCTTTGCAGGCATCAGCGGGAGAACCAGCTTGTCGAAGGACGACGGGGTTAGTTTGGCGGCCATGATGGTAGTTGGAAGGAGAGGCTGTTTTCACTTTCCTCGTTGGCAGCTGATTGCCAACTGTTTGGTTCTCTATGGGATGGCTGGTTGGTACTTGCGTACCGTCGTCAAGCCTGGGAAGAGGAGAGGGAAAAATGAAAAAATAGGGAAATGGAAAGGGAAGGAGAAGGAGAACCTTCTCCGTTGGCTGTCAAATGCCGACTGATTTTTGTGGACGTTGGTCGATACTTAAGTACCGACGAGCAACGATGGAAAGGGGAGGAGAAGGAGAACCTTCTCCATTGGCTGACAAGAGCCGACTGACTTACTTCTTCAGTTGTTTGCGGGTATGCCAACGTTTGAAGAAGGAGCATGGTTTTGGGAAATCAGCTGTTGAAAGCCAATTAACTGTTTGTTTCCAAGTTAGTTGGAAGCGGTGGGGAAGAAGGTGATGTTTTTGGAACATGGTACTGGAAAGGTTTGATAAAACAAGTTCAAATTTACAGTCGATTACAACCAATTTAGAAATAGTTGTTAATCTTCACCTGTCATTAACAAATTTCGTCACTGAATTGAGAAATGAAGAAATTTTCAAAAAATTTATTTATAAAGCCCAAGAATTTATCTCAGAAGAATATCAATTTGATAAAACATGACAAATTGTTAAGCGACTTTTACCAGGTAAAACACGAGAGAATGATGTACAATTCTGACAAATGGAACAGACAAATTACGTGTTGATGTATATTTCCCTATACTTGATCGCATTCGTGCTGAGTTAGAAAGACGGCAACTGAAGTATACCAAGGTGGCAAATAAGTTCAGTTTTTTGTTGGATGTCAATAGATTTAAAATGGAAAAAATATTTTCCAAAGTTGAAAATCTGCAAAATTTATAAAGCCATGATCTCGACAAAAACTTCCCTACAGAAGCTCTTCATTTTAAGGAGTACAACATTTTAAATGTCTGTAAATTCATGGAAAATGAATTACATTTAACGTTTTCAGATATATATGTAGAGTTAGGAATTTTTCTGTCGATGGCTATTATGAACTACTCACAGAACGATCAATTTCTACTCTGAAATGCTTGAAAAATTACTTACGTGCTAACCTTTTTCATGAAAAACTACTTCTTGTGATAGAAAATGCCATAACTACCGATCTGGATTTTGATACCCTTGTCAAAGAGATCATGGAACAAAAACTGAGAAAAAAAATGTTTTAGAATAGTGATAATTATAAGAATTCACAAAAAAATACAAATATCTGAAACATATACCTGGTATTCATTTTAATCTGTAAAGTTTTATAAAATTTCTAAAATTTGGGAGCGGTAAATGATCTTTTAGCTTAGGGGCGTCAAATTCTTTAATCCGCCATTGTATGTTCGAAATTTGAAACAAATATTTATTGTAACAAATTTTAACAAGCTACCACTTTTAGTACAGATCAACCAGAGGATACTTCTGGTAAAGTTATTTATCCTCTTTTTTTTTTTCTAATTTTTATTTTTATAAAAATTAACGCCATGTGTTCGTATTTTCGGTTTTTTATATTATAACTTTATTATATTTCTTTGGTTTTATATAAAAAAATGTGATTATTATACCGTACTTTATCATCTTGATTATTTTTTCATATCAAGAAATAATACTTTTATAATTTTTTAATGTGGAGACGAAAATATCAGATTTTTTATTGTGGTAGTATTTTCTAACTTCAACCCATCCACCTATCATTGGTCAACCTCGGCTATGCCACTGCATGATGTTAATAGTGGATATCTACAAAACGTTTCTCTTCTCTTTAAAATCTTTGTTCCCTCGATGATTTATGAACTATGCACATTATTATATACGAAAGCGTAGTCAAGATGGGCAAAGGAAGAGATTGCCCTCATGACCTGTTTTTTTTTTTTTGGCTTGTTACTTTCAAAATTTCAAAAAAATATTGGTAATAAATATGCAACAACGGGTTCCACAAATGCTAAATTTCTCAAATTTTTGAAATGTTCAAAACTGACAAGCAATAAAAAAATGTGTGTGTCATGGGACACGCAATAGAAGTGAAACTTTTTACGAGATATTGTGAAACTATCCTCGAATTCGTGTAATCTTTAAAATGAATATCAAATTCGGAATTTATTCCTCAAAAAACATACCCACTGATACACGCAACAAAATATGATGAGTCAAAATTTGGAATCCCCTTGAAGAACCTGGGATTTGAAAAATTAGTTGAATGAAAAAAATGAACATCAAATTTGAAATCATTGTTACAAAAAATATATCAGCTGATGCATCACACAACAAAATAGAAGAAGTCAAAATGGATTGAATGAAAAAATGAACATCAAATTCGAAAACAACGCCCCAAAAAACATATGTGCTGATATATCACATAAAAAAATATGAGAAGTCAAAATTTGACTCTCTTTTGAATCCCTGGTGGTTGAGGAATATTTTGAATGAAAAAATGAACGTCAAATATTAAATTGGAGCCTCAAAAAACATATGTGTTGATGTATCACTCAACAAAATATGGAAAGTCATAATTTGGCCCTTTTTGAAGTCCCTGTGGGTCGAGGAATGAATTGAATGAAAAAGTGAGTGTCAAATTCGAAATCAGCGTCCCAAAAAACATACCCGTTGAGGTATCGCAAAATACATAACGAAAGGAGAATAGATAACAGTCGGAACAACCACTTTTTTATTGGGAGCTTTGCCCTCCAAACCCCAATTTTTTATATTTTATTATGACGGGGACGAAAATATTTTTAGCCAATATTGGGCCTTATTATTGGCTACTTTCACTATGTATAATTTTTTTGACCGGTAACGCTTTTTGTCGTCGGATTCGTCGTGTCAAGGTCATACGAGTTTACCACTGATACAAATGAAGTTCCACTTGAAAAAAGTCATTAAATGTTCCCCCCTCCCCGAATAAATCCTGGCCACGCCACTGATGACGTACGATCTTCATCAATCGAATTAATAGTTGGAACAATTTTAAAAGGCTTAATATTGTTTCGACTGAGCTGAATGGTTTCCAAATAGGTATGTTTCATTTGCAGAGTGTGTTGGTTTCTACTGTCAGAGTTCAAAATTCAGATTGTTGGACTGCCCTTTAGGCCATACTGCGTATCAATCCGTTCGTGATGCTATTTTACTACCGTAACGCATCAGTGATCTTGTTTGTTTCGGATTTATAATTAATCAGTTTTGACGTATAAATGTTGAGATACTTTCATATCACGAAAAACAAAAAGACAACAAAACGTACCTACACTCGTTTATCTCTTTGACTATATAGCTTAATGGACTGCTAGAACTGATAAGAAATACATAGAGTTAAATAGAACACCGCTAAAGCCACTGTTAACAGGCGTTCTTTTTACGAAAAACGACCTTTGGTGATAAGTGAAAGTACAAACACTAGTGAAACTTAAAAGAATATCGTTCTCTCACTGCTTATATTGTTAGGAGTCACGAAAATATAACTGAATACAAATTCAATTTTCACACAAAGTACCTTTTTCGAAAAGTAACGCCTGCATTCTTTGGCTTCAAGATTTTATTAGTTCTAGCAGTCCATTAAGCTATATAGTCAAAGGTTTATCTGATATACTTATCATTTTTGTCATACAGAAAATGTGTGCTTCGATGGCATAATGTCTCGCTTATGTTTTGAAAAAATTGTACCTGTGTTGTATATGTGGGGTTTTTGACCCTGTTTTCATTATTGCTTGGGTTACTAATAATAGATTTGAACACCTACCACAGACGCAAGTACGTTATGGAGACAAAACACCTTAACAATAAAATTATTGATGTTACGTGTTAACTTGAATGTGTTTATTTCGCATGCGTAGCCTACTTCGCGAACCAGAGGATTTGAAGGTGAAAACTTATATCATAGCGTAAATATCTCGTAGGTAAGTAATCCAATATTACGAATTTATAAATTAGGACGATACCTATGGAGAATCGTTCGGTTCGAATTATTTTGAAAATCGCAGCTTCGATGAATTGCGAGTTTGTGGAGTTTATATTTCTAGTTGAGGTTTTACGCGTTATCCGTACCTATAAACCTATAGGCTAAGATGTAGCGCTGTACGTAGTGTAGCAGGTAGATTAGGTAATAGTGCGCTCAGTTCATTAAACTTTGGTCGTGGTACGCTGAACTTGCTTCTGCTTTACAAACCGCCAGAGATCCGTATTCGTGTGGGCGGAAATATCAATGATCTGTATTACGTATAAATAGGTAGGTGTTCACACGTGTATTATACCTACGAGCGATATAACTTAGGCTGATCTGTTCGACAATCGAAAATTGTTTACTGCGTTATACTTAGGTACCTACCTATAATAATAATAATATGTATAATGTGCGTCAGTCTTCCGATTAATATTGGTTCTTAGATATGCCTATATGGAGTGCATTTGTGGCAACTGCAATTTTTCTGGGAATTTTAATTGGAAAATGCTCGTCAGTTTTTGTATTCTAGGATGGGTCGAAACCAGTGGGGGTGCGAGCGGTCGATCGGTCTGCCGTTGAACGGTATTTTGGCGCCCACCTCCCTTCAAATGTAGGTTCCGACCGAATTTTTTCCAATTTGTTGCATTTTGCCATTTCATCCCTTCATTTTGTCTAAAAAATTCGCCGAAGACGGGCCCGACTGCTCGTAGACTTGGTGCATAATTTGATGCGAAAGTGGAACTGAAAGAAAATTGAGAGCGTTGGAAGTGGAGGCTTAAGTGAAACCGGTTCAAGTACCTGTTAGAAGTGAGGAACGGAATGGAGATGGCACAGAAAGAGAATTGCTATTCCGATACGGAGAAATACAGAATGGTTTGAAAATCATCAACGATGAATTAGAAGTGGGCGATTGAAAATGTGCGACCAACACTTTCGTTCGATGCCTACTGCGTGATTCAAAATTGCTTGAAGCTATTTACCTACGCAAAAATTCTTTGTAT
Source organism: Ericerus pela (assembly GCA_011428145.1). Classification (NCBI taxonomy): domain Eukaryota; kingdom Metazoa; phylum Arthropoda; class Insecta; order Hemiptera; family Coccidae; genus Ericerus; species Ericerus pela. The sequence continues at coordinate 159,797 of WOFM01000484.1, forward strand.
TATTATATTACGCAGCCTTTCGTGATGTTTCATGAAAATATGATCAGTTCACTGTGCGGTTGCGGTCCCAAAAATGGTTTCATTTATTTGGGTTTGAATAGGAAATAATTCGTTCCGATTTTCTCCCAAAGCGACGCTTTTTGTTCTTCAAAAAGTGGAGAAGGAAGGCGATGAACTTTCAAGTTGATGGTGAGCAGACTACGTATGGTACGTTGGTTCTATTATTGGTCGCTTAATCTTAAGGTTATGTGATTGAGACCAACTGTACGTCACATTTCTCTTTTCTTACACAAAATGCGACGTGAATCGCGTTATCAGGTCAAAGTGGAGGAATGCTATCAGTAGATATGAAATGAAATGAGGCTTATTTAAAATTTTTAATAGAGGATTGCCAAACAATAACAAATCCTGTACTGTAATACGAACAATACGAACAATAATTGTCAAGTATGTATGATGTATGTTTGTATGTATGTACATATGTACGTACTTAAGTGCGTGATTGCATGCGTGCGTGTGTGTGTGCGTGTATGCGTGTGCGCGCGCGCATGTGTGTATGTGTTTGTGTGTGTTAGGAGCAGAAACTGAATGCCCAGAATGCGTTCTGTCATTTAAAAATTGCTGGAATGCAAAAATTTGTGTTCTGAGCTATCGGCTAATATCACAATACAAAATTTGTGTTGTGGTATTAGCCTAAATGCGCAGAATGCATTGTGGCAGTTTCTCAATTCCACAAAGCATTCTCTGCATTAAGAGGCCCTATTCACAATACAAAAGATAACACTTGAAGAGGAACTTTGATGACGCATGTTTTTGTGATCTACTGATAAAAATGAAATGCTATTCCATTAATACCCACATCATTCGAGTCATTTCACCCCGTTTTCTTGTGGAATAACGTCACATTTTTATCAGAGGCTTGCAAAATCTTGTATTATGAAAGTGCCGCCCTATGTTTTAGGTGTTATAGTTTTTATTGTGAATAGAGTTCTACTTTTATTGCCAGAATGTGAACAGTATCACACAGAATGCACCTAGTATGCATTGTGGAATTGAGAAACTTTCACAAGGCATTCTGTGCATTTAGGCTAATATCACAACACAAATTTCATATTGTGGTATTAGCCTATAGCTAAGAATGTTTCCGAGCATTTAAAAACAGCCAGAACACAAATTTTTGCATTCTGGCAACTTTTAAAGGACAGAATGTGTTCTGAGAATTTTTTTTGTTCATTGAACGAATTTGGTTTTTGCTTCTGACATATAGGTATATGTATGTAACTGCGTTATGAAGAACTAGACTGACGATGTTACTGAAATTTTCAGTATAGAGGTATTTGGGTGTGAAAAAATGATCTACATAGGTCTCAAGTTTGAGAAAATTCGTTGAACGGATATCTAAACATCTCAATCTATCCATCAGCAGTAAGTGATAACAACAAACATTGAAAAATTGATAAACCATAAAAAAAACGAATAAGGAAAGTTTTATTAATAATTCTGCTAGTATAATTATTATGATTTATGACCAATGAAGTATGAGTTAGATTTCAAAGTGATGTTTATGAGGAAATGTATTTGTTAAGAAATAAAAATGAACGTTCACGATGGTTTGTTCCATTGAATAGAGGAGAAAATTTTCTTGAGTTCTCTAACAAAATTAATTTTTTATCGCCATTAGTTTTTCACAAATTGACCATAAAAAACTATAATTTGCTGTTTTTTAATTTGTTATTTATTTCAAAAACTAATGATGGTAGAAAAAACTTTTCAGCAATGACCCCCCTATGTTTTAACAAGGAATTCATTTCCGCGATCAGATTTCACCTAAAATGAATTAATCAAGAAAACAGCAACAGAAAATACAAGAACAAAACTGGACACTCTGAATATATATATGAAGGGCTTTCTGCATAATATTTCCCCACCTATCGGACATTTAATGTAACATGCATATATATATATATATGTATATGATTTTGGTCATCCAATTGTAATTTGAGCAGGTGGAGGGGGGATATATCCCTCCTCCCACGCTTGTAAATCATTATAAAATTTAATGAAAGGCAAGAGTTCGATGGCAGTCTGTGGAAAGAAGATTCGAATTTTAATACATGTATTTGTTGTAATAAATCTTAAATTTTAATGAGAAAATGAATGCAAAATTGACAACTATAAAATTGGAGATAAAATGTAACATGATTTTAGGATTACAATTTCTTTAATAAAAAAAATTAAAAAATATCTAAAAAATTAAAAGAAAAATTCCTGCTTGGTGTGAGTGAGTAATAATAAAAAAATTCTAAGTTTTCAGGTATAATTTATTCGGTGAAATTCGATTTGAAGGCAATTTGTCTAATAATTTTTGAAATTTACACATATCTAAACTCTTGGTTTAGAGATCCGCTATTTGATCTTCACTTGATACAAATTTAAATTCAGATTCTTTGTCTTCTATTGATTGTAATATCGTGTAACATTTTATCATTAAAGGCCCTTGCCCTTCTTTAATCATCTCCAGATATTATTCTCAGTGCAGAAATATTGTCTTCCATTATACTGACAGGTGTTATTTCATTTATAATTTCTTTTTATAGTAGCCAAGTAGAGATTACATCTTCTAAAAAGTTGAAGATTGCTATTATTTCAGAGGCTGTAGAAGATGCAGTTGCGATAGTTTTTCTATGAACTGACCAATTTAATAAACCATTACTGACGTATATTAGGAAATCAGAAATTGATTTTCCTTTTTTAAGATTATTGATTTTTATGTCATCATCAGTAATCTCAGGTGCATACAATGCATCTATGAATGATTGGATGCTTAATCCAGATGAATCAATGCCTGATCCTGATGAATCATATTTTAATGCATAATTTTTGGTGGAATTTATTTATCGAAAAATTTGCAAACTACCTGAAACAGTCCATGAGGGTCTTTTGTGTAATGAAATTCAGTTCAAATTTTTGTAAATTTATTCACGTTTTTTGCAACATTTACAATATTTTAATTTTGAAAAAAACAGCCCTTCTCTCACTTTAAGATTTCTTAGCTACTATTTAAAGACACAAAGCTGAGGTTCGTACTGTATTGAAAAGAGGAGAAAATTACTATATATGTACCCATACAAAGGGTTTTTTGCATAATATTTCGTCACGTATCGAACATTGAATGTATACGCACATGTATATTATTTTAGTCATCAAAGCTAGTAAAGTTTTTCGAAGTTCTGAAGGTACTCCGACGGAGAGGATGATCCTTTTCTTCCATTTTACTTGCGACTTCTTAAATTTAAATTCTAAATTCCCGAATGGCGCACAGATTCTGTTTCAGCAGATTTGTACCTATTAGTTTTATATCGCATAATTTGAAGAATCGGTGTTGTGCCTATCGTTGGGACGTACGTAGCCCTGTGTGTATTTTGTTCCGTGTATTACGCGATCGGCTATCATGAAATTTTTTTGCTTCCGAAATGAATGCGCTGTAGGTATGCGAAAACTTTTTTTCAAATATTCAATTTAAATTCCTGCGAGCGGGTTGTACGTAGCGTCCGTCGTAATAAACAAAAAGCCCATTATTATTATTATTATTATTATTATTATTATTATTACGTAAATATTGCATTTCCTTATTCAGACAATCAGACGTGTGTGCATTTGGACATTGAAAGAATGGTAGTCCGAGTTTTATCGGGGCTGTGTAATGAAATGGTGGATTAGGGGGTGGAGGGGAGTGCGAGAATCTGAGTAATTATCAGGAAACGTGATGTGTAAGTGCAAGCGCCGGATCGCACGTTACCCAAACTCTTCTCCTCGGTGCGATATCGCGGTGCGCCATGTGAATGTAACGATGAAAAGTTTTGTTATAAGACGAAATAAGTACCTATGGTTGCTTGTTAGGTAAACGTAGGTGTGATGTAGATGTGGAAATTCAGAATGGGCGTGCGGGAAGAGAAAAAGGAATGTGTGAACACCGAATGTGACTGCTAAATGTTAGCCACGACTTTTACTCGTGAAAATTGTCGCTTCTAAATTTAATATCCGCCAATAAGCGTAATCATTGAAACGACCGTCAATACTCCCTCCGATTCTCTATGCTGCCTCTTTTAACTTTTTTTATATTTTTGTTTTTCTTTTTGAAGTCTGTTGGGCCGTAGGCTATTCACGCGATTGAACTGGTTCTCTAGTCACTACCACGTATTAGGTACTATGGGACATACGTCTTTGGCTTATGGTTGTATCACGCCACTTGTCCGAAGTGTAAACGGTGGCTGATGTGGCTGATGTGGCCGATGTGGCTGATGTGGCTGATGTGGCTGATGATAGAAAAATAATAAAAAAAATTGAAAAATATAGGTATTGACGTTAATTTATTAGCATACCCTACCATATTCTCTTTGGTCATATTATCTGGTTTGTTTTGGCGTATTTTCGTGCATTTGACTAGACGTGATAAAAGATGAAGTTACAGATTGGCTGGGAAGAACATTGGGAATGAATCACGTTGTGGGTCAATGAACTTTGAAATTATCGAAGAAGATCGTTGACGAAATTTCGATACTCATGATTCACGAACTCATGATTTTGTTTCAAAAATTTTCAACTATAAAATTTAGCTCTTCTCTGTTTTCATATTATTCTCATATAATTATGGCGGCTGACTCACACCCACGTTGTATTTGTTTTCTGATTCGTATATTTATTTCAATAATTTAGTATACAGTTTTAAATTTTATTCGAATATTTTTTAGGTAGGTAATTAATTTTTTGTTTTATAATTTTTTAATTTGGCACTTTTATTAACTTGTAGAAAAACATTTGGATTACATTTGGATTCTTAAGTTTTAATTATGATTTGTCAAAAATAGAAGTCTGTTGATGTATCCGTAATTATTTTTCTCAGTTACTACATATTTTTGACTTAATTTGTATAATTTATTTTCAAGTTCCACTGCGTACCACACATGATATACAATGGAACAATTTTTAACTTTTTTGAAATCATATCTCACTAATTATTAACTAATACATTTTAGGTTTTAAGCCGCAATTGAACTGATTGATGTAAAAAGATGAGAGCTCTTTCACTATTGGCAAAAATTATGTATCACGTGTACTCAAAATATCCGCATCACTTATAAATGCATGTTTTTGGACTACGTGAATGCACTTATAATATTATGCATTTTGGTTATTTTTGGATGAAAAACAATATTTTACTGAATACGTTACACGCATGATTTCACTCTTACGCATCATATTGTATGTGTTACACATTCAAATCTGCTTATGTTTTTGTGTACTTAAAATGGACATCAAGAATTTGAGTATACAGGAATGAGTATGTTGTACTTACAATCCAGCATATACGTATTTATTATACTTAAAATGCCTTTTTTGAGTTTGCAGGAATGAGTACATTATATGTATAATACAGCGTATGCGTATTTATTATACTGGAAACGTGTAAAGGGTATGAAAAAATAGAATTTCATAGGGAGAATGAGGTCACCAATGGATATACGAATCTATAGCTAATTTCATTTTCACATGAAAAATGAATAAAAAAATAAATTGTGGAAAAAGAAGAATATCTCAGCACCTAATTATGCCAGAGACTCGAGCTTGGTATCAAAATTCTCACTAAGATGAGGTGCAATGATCTCATTCAAAATCATATCCGTACGGTGACATTAAGATGATAAAGTGGGGTAAATAATCATATAATTTAAAATAAAACCAATGAAATATAATAGTTATGAAATAAAAAAATAAAAAAACATGAGTAATATGTGGTTAATTTTTGTAGAAAGAAAAGTTCATGCAAATTAGAAAAAAGGGGGAAAAAAGCTTTACCGGAAGTAGCATCCGGTCGATCCGCACCAAAATTGGTAGCATGCTACAATAAATTATAATGAATATTTATTTTAAATTTCGTACCTATATATGGTTCCAAAATTCTGCATTTTATGACCAATATAAAAACAAAAATAGCGGTACTGGAAGTATCGTTCGGCGGATCCGCGCCTAAATTGGTAGCGTACTACAACGAATCAAAAGAAAATATTTACTCCGAATTTCGTAGCTGTTGGTGCAAAATTGACTATTTTATGGGCAAAATATAAACAAAAATGGTGGTACCGGAAGTATCGTCCGGCCGATCCGCACCAAAATAAATATGTCTGGCTCTTGGCTCAGTAATAATGTTCGTATCTAATTTCGTGATTATTGGACAAAAATTGCATCCCTGTTCCGTGGGAACAAGAAACTGACTTATATCTATCTATCATCTATTTATCTATCTATACATATATATATATATATATGTGTATACGTATATGAATTTGAGTTATTAGTGCCAAAATTTTTCTGAGGTTATAAAACGAAAAACGTATCCACCGCCAACGCTGGGGGCTAATACCGTACCAGGCGTAATAAGTAGATTTTCTAAAGAAAACCTACTTAAAAAGGTGGCGTTTCTCGTCTGTGGTTTTTTGTAATTGTTTAACTTGAAACAGTGAAACTGGCAATAAAAAATGGATTGATTGATATGTTTGCCAAATATCGATAACTGTTGATAGTGTTTTGAAATTTTTTTCAAGTCTTTAGAAATTTAGAATTCAGGTTTGGTTTTTGAATTATAGATGAAAATTGGCAAACTGCGTTTTCTGGCCGAGTATCGTTGCGCTCAAGTTTTTCGTCTGGTCTGTCTTAGGGCAAATGAGATTGGGGTGGGGATAATATTATTTTTGCCCGAGTTACGTTTTCTGGTTGGGTTATTACTTTTTGGCCGAATTTTATTTTCGAACGAATACACCGATAAAAGTTTAATGCTCATAATACCTTCAAAATGGTGTAATGATACCTCTAAAACCGGGAAATTTTGTGACAAGTCATTTTCAATGTATGAGTTACATAGAACAAAATGTTCTCAGTAAAAGCTTCATAATGCAATTAATCTTCTAAAGTAATGAGTAAATACCTCTGAATAATAAATTAGTTACTAATAAAGTAAGAATCCCACCCATCATCTTGCTGCATAAATTCATATATAATAATGGATACATTCCTCTACTGTCCTATATTTATTACTCCATTCTTTTCACAAGTTTCTGTATGGTTTTCCATTAATAACCTCACAAACAGTTTAATGTTTCCCCAACTATTATGAACTTCTTCCTTTACTGTCAGAAATCTTTCGATATCTGTGATGGTCTTATTCATGTACAATTAGGAATTCATTTCTGTAATTTTTGAAGTTCAGGTATAACTGTGATGTACTCATTATATGCTGTTTTGTTATTGAATGCATCCATGATGGGCTTATAAACACATTTCATGAGTTTATTTACCTATCCTTGATGTTCTATTCAGTATCTGTGTTGTACTTTACTACATGCATCAGTTTTTTCTCATTTTCAGTAGATTTGGTCCTTCACTCAGCATTACTTCAGAAAACCACAAATTCAAAATTAAAGAACAAAAATTTTAATTTTTATAAAGAAATAGCAAAATAGAAAAACAATACAAACAATTATTGAATAAAAATTGAGGAAGAAATGAAATACAAAAAAAAAGGTATAAAACATTAAAAATGAGGAACATTGACATAAGAATTATTATTGGCAGCATGATATAAAAATTTAATTTTAAATGATATGATATCTTCAGCATTCAGACAATACAATTATTTGAAACATATATCAATTTTGTAACTTTTAAAATGATCAAAAATTTATTTATAAAAAACTTGAACAGGAATTTCATTTTTGACATTAATAAAAATATATTTTATGATATAGAAAATATGTTCACCTATGTTGTCATTGTCTTTTACAATATGCCCTAAAAAATTGTTTTTATTTGAACAATGAATTCACTTAAAATTGTCACCAACTTTTGAAAATCATTTTTTGCGAGAAAGTTACAAAAGATTGTTCTTAAAAAAGTTATTTCCAGAAAATTTGTGAGACAAACAACACCAATTATTATACTGATAATTCCAAATTTAATGTGCAAGACTCAGAATTTATTTTTTGTGTCATAAAATCAAAAACCTCTCTTGCAAAAGTTTGAAAATACTTTTTTCCTAATTATATCCCCCAAAGAGGGAAGAAAAAAAAATCAAAACTTTTCTTTCAGTAGACCAAAAATTATCAAATAAAAACAAAATTTTGAGTTGGGGGTGTAAATATTCATGTTTTTCACTATCATCTTAGCTTTGAAACTTTTGCACACATTTTCAGGCAGCTGAGGGTAATTTGCCTCATTTTATACACAGTCATGTTTTTTAACTATATTTATTTTAACAAAAACTGAGCCCTTTATTTTATTCTGGAGAAAAAATTATAAAAAAATTGTAGAGGTACTTTATCTGTTTGTGAAAAGTTAATATTGTCTTCAAGAAAATCAGAATTGAAAATATTTTGTTGGGTAAATTTTTTCTTTTGGTGGCCTCAACCCAGCACCCATCTGTTGTAACTTTAGGGTACAATTTTAACTCAACTTGAATCTTCAATTATGTTTTTCTCAAAAACTATCGAGTTTTTACAGAAAAGGTAAGGTATATTTTTTTAGTGTAGTTTTTCCTCCTGAAAAAAATTAGTTGGCTCAATTTTAGAAGAAAAATTGTTAAAACAATATATGCTATCTAAAATGCAACATCTCCCTTCATTTTCCCCCAAATTTGAGAAAAACTTTTGAGAGTAGATGATAATAAAGAATATAAATATTTACACCCTACAATAAAATTTTTTTTTATTGCTGATTTTTATCCAATTTTAAGAGAAAATTTATTATTTTCTTTTTAATAGGAAGCTATATAACTCTAGAAGAAAGTGTTTCCAAGAATTTTTCTAGCAGAAGTTTTACTTTTTTTCTGACCCCAAAAATCTATCCTTACAATCTTGCATATTAAGGGCCAGTTTTTCAATAGCCCACTAAGAAATTTAACAGTCAGCCAGTGTTAAAATCCTGTTTAACTCTTTGCATGATCTAACTGTTAAACTAACTGACTTCTTAACTGACAATGGAAAAACTAGAACTGAATTTAGAATACCCTGAAGATAATTTAAAAAAAATATATATATATAGTATTCATGCTACTTGCCTTTAAAATGCAGTTGTTGAGAAGAGGATGAAAATTTAGTACATAATGATTAAAAGGATATTGTTGTTGATGAAGTCAAAGAAATGGAATAAGATGATGATTCCAAAGCAGCATAAATATACAGCAGGTATGCTTGAATTGACTGATAGTGATAGAGAATATAAATTATTTTTACTGGATACGGTTGTTGAATCTGTTAAGGTATTTGATTGATGGAAGTAATACTGTTGAAGTGCTAGTAGTATATGTTTGTACATTTCCACTTGGAATGTCTTCTGAAAGAATCAAACAAAATACAATAAATATAAATGAAACAACAAATTTGAAACAAATATTGTGACAGTCAAAATTGAGTATAAGTGAGTACAGGCGTTAGCTACAAAATCAGTTTAATTTTTAAATAATCATTATTCAAAAACTGTTGAATAGAATTTAAAAAATTCTAACACAGCAACAGCTCCATTAGAAAATGTAAATTTTAAAATTCAAAAAATCCCTACTCCCTCCACTCCTCTGAAAACACCCACAAAGTTGTGTTGATTAGGAATATAGGTCACTTAGATTAGAAGGAGGGATAAAAATTTGAAATATTCATTCATATTTGAATGCCAAAAATGAGGGTGTACCTTGAGAGTGATGGGGAAGAAGAGCCTGAACACCTTTAACTTCCAAAAAAAAGAGAAAGGAACACTAATTTGCCAAAAAAATCATATCTAGGTATCCAATTTATTTTTTAATAAGTATTTAAACTTTAAAAAAATTCAATAATCCTCCCCCTCTAACCAATTCCTTACAAAAGAAAAAGTTATCAAAAAAAAATTTATAAGGTCCTTTCTCAGTAAAATCCTGAGTATGCTCTTACTAAAAAAAAAACTTATATGGTATAAAAATATTTGTTACAACCTACACAATAGATATGGACAAAAACAAACTAGGTACTTCTTTTAATCTATACTCACTAAAGCTTAGCTTTTTTTCTATAATAATTAATTAGGTACTTTAAATGATAGTTACTGTTATCTTCTTTGTTAGAAAACTCCTTAATTACATAGGTACTGCATTCAAAACTTTATATTAAGAAGAACACAAATAAGAAATTACACTATGATGTGCGGACATTTGTTAAGTAAAACATTTAAAGTTAACAAAAAGGAACTTACCTGATAGGTACTCTTTTTATTGAACATACAAAAAACCAAACAAATAACTGATACACAACACAAATTTTTGTTTATACACTACAAACTGAGCATGGTAGTTTTTTAACTGTCACTTTCCCACTTTTTTTATTTTCACTGACTATGTAGTAGGTTGTATCATATTCCATTAATCAGTCCCTTAATTGTACACTTGTTCAGTAAAAGTTATGTAATTATTACATCACTAAATTGTTATAATTCAATTAATTCATTAATCACTTTCTTATTTAAAGTATTGATTCAATTAAAGTGATGTAATTATTACACTACTAGATCATATTTATTTAATTGCAGTTATTGACTATAATTCCCTCATTTCATTATCTATTATTTATTTATTAAGGTACTAAAAACAAATTCATAGTTTAAATATTGTTGTGGGGACTCACTGGTATGAGGAAAAAGGGGCTCGGACCCCTTGACGACAGTCGCCGCCCCAAAGGGCAGGCCAATTATTCGTCTATATGACGTTAAACACACGAAACTTGTTCGATCGTAATTACCTGTATGTACTTGCAGGTAATGTACGAGTACTGAATCGTGACACGGTAAGATGACGTCCCAGACATCTCTTATCTCGGTAGGGGATGATATGACCTGGCCGTTCTCACTAACGTACGTATTACCTTACGTACGTGTGTTTGTGTGCGTGTGCCAAAACCAGTATATAAACTCTCAGAACCGGCTCTAAAATCGCCAGTGTTCGGTCTGGTTCTGGCTTATCCGTACTTATGTACGAAGTGGCTGAACACGCTTAAATTCTGTTGAATTTCCTTCTGGTGAGAATATCTCTCACGACAAGGTATTCCACAATTGTTTTGTTAAAGTATATATTCTACTGGGTGATGCAACAAATACTCTTCTTTAAGAGTTAGATTGCACTGTTTTGGTTGAGAATAAGTTCTCCACTTTTCAAAGAGTCAGTTACTTATGAAGAAGGTGGCCATTTGATTATATGATATAATGAGTACATCATAATTCAGTAATAAAAACAGATTGTAATTTTATTTTACAGTAAAGGAATGTATCCATAAAAAAGAGTATATTTACTATTGAAAAAATTGATTCAGCCAATAATAATATAGTAATCCTATAATTTACTCTATTTGGATGTAACTATTATCTGATTTTATGGAATTAGAGTATTACTAAAATTTGGAATTCTATCAGTGTAGATTCTTTAACCCGAATCTCGCCGTTTGTTAGGACAGTATTTTCATACCCAACCCGAAATTTTCGTAAATCCGAGCCGACCGTAATTCCGTTTTTTGTTGGGTCCCTGCTTTGGGGCCAACCCTCTGTCCGATGCCCATCTCTGTGGTGTGTCGGTATTTATGCGCTATTTCGATGTTCGTTTTCGCAAATGTTTTTCAACTTTCTTACCACGTGTTTGACATTTTTTGTCTGTCTGCCAACTTCTTACGTAGGTACTTAGATATTTCAACTTATACTGAATCCGCTGTTAGCAATTTCACTGGCCATTATTATTAATGTTATTTGTCCCACGTGCGTGCCTATTATATTTTTGCAGTGAGATGAAAAACTGAGGAACGAGTATTTGGTTCCTCTCGAAGTAGGTACAATCGCACATTCGTCGTAGAAATTGTACGAGTTATCGAACTAATTAACATATCGTAATATCGATGCCAATTTTCATTAGGGCCATTGAAAAGAAGAAGAAAAAAAGAAAGAGCGAACAGTTTTTTAATATTGAAATCACATTCGAGAAAATGAATCGTTATCGATTCGATGACATAATCAAATTACATGATCGGTGTAAGTACCTCATTCGCGAATTCACTCGTCCAAAAAAAATTAATTTTTTATCGACGAAATTAGTTGACTGCGAGATACCTACATGGCATAGGTACCTAGGTATTGCCTGAATGCTTTTGGTCATCTAGTCCATTAACGTGTGAATTATATGAAAAATGAAATTTCGTGAGTTTAAAAACGAAAGGAAAGACGCATGTAGATCTGTGGTTATACAAATTGGGAATGCTGTGGAAGATATGTTAACCTGGTTCGCGGCGTGGTTTGTGGGAAAGCAGGTCAGAAATAGTTTTTTTCCTTCGTGTGGTCTGAGGTTTCGTTAGGACCATTTCATTGTTTGCAAATTGAAGTTTTCGTGATAGGTCTGTAATATTGTGATGTGGTTCTGTAACAAAGCGAGAAGTTTAAAAATGGATCGAGTTTGGTTTCCATAATATAATCAGGTAGATACGAGAAATTACTTTATTGATTGCAAGATTTCATCTGGATTCGAACTTATGTCCGTACAATGTGTTATTATAATCGTCCACAAAAGTACCTATACGAACAGATAGAATTATAAAAGAAAATTATAGTATATTTACCCAACGTGGGAGGAAAATGAGAAATTATCAACGAGTGGGAAGTTTGCAAGCACGAACCGTAGACCAGTGCAGTAACCTCCGAGTTTATATGTTATGGAGGGCTGATTCGTATAAAATTTCTATTTATGTTGGTAGTTACTATTGGAAATATAGCCTTTTTGGGAAATGAAATTACTCCGTTTCTCACATGGTATGCCAGTTGGGGTGGTAAAACGCCACACAAACACAATCCTCGAAGCATCGCATTTATTACGAGTCGACACGTCACGCATTTTGAAATTCCCTTCACGACCTTGGGTGCCGAGACACCATGTCTGATAACACACATTGGAATTTCAGATTGCCAGATTAAAGGCTAAAATACCTGGCGAGCTCGGATAACCAGTTCAAGATTCGGTTCTCTTTAACCCCTGAAGCTGGATATTTAAATGTAAGTTTGAAAAACCAAAATGGCTGAAGTAGATTTTATCATCCTCCAAATGAAAGATACCAGTGAGAATTTATGATCACCCCACCATTTCACTAATATGAAATGTTAACATTTTGTAACAAAAATACAAAGAATTATTTTACTTGTATTTTTATTAATGAAAAATGAACAAAACTCATTATGAATTGTGAAGGAAGCGAACAAAAAGTAATGAAAAAGGAAAAAAAGTTGAAAACTTACAACATATAGTGAAAACGTGGCTAAAGGCCTAAATAATTTGGTATGAGAGAAAAACGAGAGAACCGAGCCAGTATAAGACAGAACAGAGTGCCTGGGCCTAACTCTACAGATAGATGGTGGAAGGTCATTGAAGAAAACAAGACCAAGTAAGATGAAAATTTTTCTCTTTCAGTGACACGTGTCTTTTGAAGATGGAAATTATTATCAGGTAAAAAACCAAGTTACCTGAAAAAGTTTAAAACCTGTGAACTTTGGCAATGAAGATTGCAAACCTGCCTGGTATACCTCGAATATACATCTTACAGCGATTTTATTCCCACAAAATACTCTCTATCGTTGAAGAACAGAACTAGGAGAATCAGCTTTCCATTACATATTTAATTAAAGGCTGTAACTACACAAGTTGATAATTTCTCACTCTGACCTAATTGCATACAATACTTTATGAACTAAGCGAATGAAAATTTTTTAATTTAAAAAAAAAGAAGACATTTTCGTCTTTGTTTTTAACAATTACAGTCATTCAGATTCGTGCTCTTGTCATGATTGTTATGAAAACCCACTCTTATAATGATATTTATGCGATGAACAGAAAATAATGCGATACTTTTCTCTCTGGGGAGATGAAGTAACTACCTTATTCCCAGTGATAAGGTCATTGGAAAAACGTCATTTCTCCACTCGTTAACAAGATGATGAACCCCTATTTTATGTTCACATCATTGACAAAAATATTTATTTACTACATCTATACAGGTATGACCTATCTTTATGAGCTTTTAGGTTCTCAAATTTTTGGTTAAATTTTTATTGTCGAATATTTATCAATTTTGGTGGACTATGCTGTGAAAAAAGTACGTCACAAGTAAATCCTTAAGGAAATTTTTTTTGTATTGACCTTTCAATATATTATGGTATACAACAGTAAAGAACGATGATTTCTGGTTAAGGTATGTGTGTAGTGTGTACGTAAATGCGTTATGAAGAACTAGACTGATGATGTTGCTGAAAATTGCAGTTTACAGGTATTTGGATACAAAAAAACGATCTAAAAATGTCTCAAGTTTGAGAAAATTTGTTGAACAAGTATATGAGCGTCCCGATCTATTCATTAGCCGCAAGTGATAATCACAAACGATGAAAAATTGACTAACCCTAAAAGTAACGAATAAAAATGATTTTATTAGCAAATTTTTCTAAGTCTAAAGTGCTTATGATTATTATCATTTTATGACTAATGAAGTATGATTTAAATATTGCAATCTTAATTCTGAAGATATACAAGTACAATAATACCGAAAGATATATTTGATATTGCTGAAATTCTCCAGTTTGATTAAAATTAACAAAATTTTCTCTTTTTCCACATCTGAGCAAAGCTTGGTGAGCCGGGTTCAAAAAGCATGAAAGAAGCAGACAAACTGACTGAAGTAAAACATAAATTTTAAAAGAATGAGAGAAAAATTGAAATCTTTCCATATATTACCATAGGCTAAAATAAAACAGTGGTGTGCCCATGTAGACCTTTGTCAATATTTCTGATCTTTTTAATTGGAAATTTGATAAATGAATAATTTGAAAATAATCTGTCTATTTATAAAAGAACATATTATTCCCTTTTCTTGTTTGAGAATATGTACGGTTATGAAACTATTCAATTCAATTAATAAACATTTTCCTTTTAAGAACGATAGGAAACCTAAAACTCTCCTAAAAAGTCTTAAAAACAAAGAACATGTAAGTACAATGATTAATTAATTTCACGTTCAGATTGCAGTCAAATTCATTTAAATTTAGTGAAAAGAAACTGATTCACTTCTGATGTGTGATATGCTAGATAGAGTGGCCACATGGCACCACAATCCAGTCTAATTGACAACATAAAATCTAGCATTTCCAACTTACCAAAAAACTAATATATGATGTGATGGCAAAATAACTTATCGAGTCCAATTTAGGTCAGAAGAAAATGATGGATAGCCAGCCATAGGTTCAAAATTGTATCATTGAGACCCTCGTATTTTAAATTCTAATTCAAGAATAGTTTAAGGCCAGTTGCATAAAAATTGGTGAAACTTCAGGCACCAGTTAAACCACAGTTTCTTCCATAAATTTTGGACTAAACTGTGGTTTAACTAATGATTGAGTTTTGATGCAACTGGCCCTTGAAGATTGGTAGCAGGCTATCTATTGAAAATGTTTTACCTCATCATTGAAACTACTACAAAGAACCATAGTCCCTTGCCAAGTGACTGCCCTAGTCACCTTATAGCAATTGCACATGGTGCAAATGAAAACAGCCATGTACAAATTTGAAAACCAGCGTGTATTAAAAAATAAATATGTATAATATTGAAAAGCGGAGAAAATTTGCTCGAGTTCTCTCACAAAATTTATTTTTTATCGCCATTAGTTTTTCACAAATCTTCCATGAAAAAAACTGCTAATTAATGAAAAACTTGCCATTTTTTAATTTTTCATTTATTTTAAAAACTATGATGGCAGAAAAAAATTTTTAGCCACGACCTCCATATTTTTTAACAAAAAATTAATTTCCACCGTCAGATTTCACCTAAAACGAATTAATCACGAGATAACAGTGAGAGAAAATACAAGAACAAAACTGGGCACTCTACGTGCTACTGTATGTATGTATATAGGTACTTATAATTTATACAAAGGGTTTTCTGCATAATACTTTCCCACCTATCAGACATTGAATGTAACATATGCATATGTATATGATTTTGGTCATCCAGGATTTGTGACTGGAGCAGGTGGAGGGGGCATAGCTCACTCCTTCCATGTTAGTGAGTTTCAGTAAAACTTATTGGCGGACTTTGATCAAACCTTTGACTATATAGCTTAATGGACTGCTAGAACTGATAAAATCTTGAAGGCAGACAATGTAGGCGTTACTTTTCAAAAAAGGTACTTTGTGTGAAAACTGAATTTGTATTGAGTTATATTTTCGTGACTCCTAACAATATAAGCAGATACTTGTGAAATATTAGAACGCTGTACCAATTTATTGTCTGAAATTAATGAGTGAAACGTTTGAATAATGATTTAAATTAATCGACGAACTCTTCAGAATGTGAAAATGTAAGTTTTGGATAGAGTTCCTTTTTTCTTGAAAAGTTTGAAGTAAGGTTTTCTTAAACTAAAAAATTCGGCTGTTAGGTAAATAGTTTCATCGTTTGCTTATTTGTTATTTGAAAAAAACTTCTTGAACTACTGTAAGAACTTGAGCGAGTCCTAAATGAGCTCTTTATTGACTCTATTCGTTTATTTGAATTCAGTATTTTTTCCAGCTGGTTGGCTTAAGTTCCAGGAGAACGATTAAAAGATTTAAAAATCGAACTGCTCAATTGTTTCAAACCATTAAGAAGTTTATTCGAATGACGCGATAAGTATATAGGTATATATATATTAGTCCAGACATACGCTTTTCCAAGCTTCATTCTTTGTATATTTGTATAGATTAATGAAATGGGCCTCTGCTTTATGGAATTATCAGGCATTTTTGTTACTTTTTGAAGTTATTGTTACTATAATAAGAAAATAATGTACTTAATCATGAATTTTTTTGCTACATATTGGTTTTTTAGGAAGATTTTGTAGAATAACTATTGTGGAAGGTGCCATGTCACAATTTCGGAAAAATTACACTATAGTTTTTCTGATTATGGTCCCTAGACCCCAAAAAACACAATCGCCTCTAAAGTTTATGTATATATGTATTTCCTCCAGTAACAAGAAAACTTTCTTGAAATAGCTCAGCAAATAAATAAATGAAAAAGTATAATAGGAAAAATACAAACTTTTGTAGATGTATCAGTATCATTCCTTACTCCAACACAAACATTCTTTTTTAAATGCTGAATATACCTTTTCTGGTACAACATGATTTATTACACTTCGAACAGTTCTGCATAATTGAAAATCAGAGGGTACAAAATTATGAGTGGAATGAAGTTCTAGTAAAGTATTACATATTTATGTCATTAATTATTCTGTAAACTTACAAATAATGCCAGTTTATCATGTGTCAATGGCAAAGTAGAATAATAATAAAATTAATTATCTTCAAATATAATTTTAATTACTAAAATAACAAAATATAAAAATTAATTTTTTGCTAGCTGGAATTGGAAATTTGGAATCACTATCACTTATCACCAAAGGTTGTTTTTTGTAAAAAGAACGCCTGTTAACAGTTCCTTCAGCGGTGTTTCATTTAACGCTATGTATTTCTTATCAGTTCTAACAGTCTATTAAGCTATATAGTCAAATGATCAAACCATGCAAGTTGAGAGTGATGCGCACTAATCAATTTTTGGATATTTGTTAATTTTTACAAAAGTAATCGATTATTTAATAATCGTTCAGGCTTGGGAAAAATTACAAAAATCATAGAAAAATTTTCAAGGTCGTTATTTTTATCCTACTTTTTACAAGAATTTTATAAAATAAATTGATTTGATTGACAAATTTGATATTATTTTGTTAAAAAAATCAACGTCGACTAGTTGCTCTTAACTAATTGTAGAGGTGCGAGAGTAAAAAGGAGAAATAAAATAGACGTAATATTTCAAACAAGTCTAAGTGATATAATGAACTGCAAACAGGAATCAATAAAGCACGTTGATATAAGATTATTTAAGAAGTGACGTCATATAGCGGGGTTATTACAAGTCGGATATTGGGAGTTTCCATAGCCACTGGGAGCGCTATAATCAATAAAAAATAGTGGTGATGATGTATGTTATCAAAAATAGGTTTGTTTGTTTATAATGAATTCTATTAATGACCCATTCACAGAATCCATTGCAAACAAACAGACCTCTCCAAATTTTTGAACAAATTCTTGGTGGTTTACAGTTTTAATATTGTTTCTGCACCTTTAAAAGGACATGTGTCTGTTTCCACATCAATATATTCAACAATTTGTAGATAAATAAGTTATAACACTTATTTTTTCAAGATTAAACTAAAAAAAATCAAAGAAAAACGAAACTTACATAAGATTTACACCTTATAACATACATCATCACCTCTACTTTAGTATGATAAATATTCACCATATGTCTGCCACTTTGATGGAAACTCCCAATAATAGACGAAATAGTTCAGCGGTGTGAAGATTAAAATATATCTAGGAGTAGTATGAAAGGTGGGAGGAGAGGAAGATTGGTAGTCCCAACACCCCCCTTCAATCCTTCACTACGAGTATGCAGTAAGAAAATGTTTTGATTAACAAAAAAAATTGCAATAAAATCATAATATTATAGACGAACTAAACATGATAACTGGTAGCGATTGTAGTTATGGATGGGGAAATATATTTATTAGGAGGTCATGTACAAATAGCTTTTCACAAATATGACTCAAAAAAAATTTAAAGTTCGAACTTCGTACATAAGGTATGAAGAATAAAAATATCAAGGTTTAGCGATAAAGTCTTACAGAAGTTGGCGCGCAAGAAATTGCAAACTAGGTATATAAGTATAAATGATATTTCGTGCCAAAAAATAAAATACAATGACCGAGCCAAGAAAATACATAAGCTCTCGGTAAAGATGCGATGACGTTACAATAGATCAATGTACAAAATATGCGCATCGAACGAAACGAGCCATCCTCAACTTGTTGCAGGTTTTTTGAAAAATACACTCTCACCTAGAAGTGTTTGACCAAAATTGTTTGTAAAACGCTTAAATATTGATCGATTTTCAAAATTCAAAAACTAATTTCGTCTAACTTTTAGATTAGATAACGAAATCGTTCATAAAAATTTGATCAGACGAGTATTAAAACATCGAAAAAATACGCACAATAACAAATATAGAGGATTAAAATACCTTTTTGAAGATTTTTTCAAGTTATCAGTGGATGTTTTAGCCCCAAATTTTCTACAACGACGACTATATTCTGATGTTGACACAAATTTTCAATTTTGAGACCATTTATGATGAAGATTTTGTTTGAAGATTGAAGCAACAATTTTCATGATTTATTACAGTTGACATTACCAAATTCGCAGACAATGACAGTTTCAGCAAACGTTATTGTACACCAGGACAACAATTCTTTTTATTTTTTGGACACAGTTAACCCATCGACGCAGATAGGTTCACCATTGGCATTGGTTAATTTGGTTTACATACAAGCAGGGAGTCCACCAGACGTAGCAGTCAACAAAAGTCCTTGCTCCAAAAGTTGAATTTACAGCCGAACAGCACAAACAGGTATTCTCGAAGAGCAAAAAGAATACTGATAAATGAGCCACTCTAATCACAAAATTTCAGTCAGATTTTATGTAACACATTTCGAAGTTGGAGCTATATTACCCAACTAAACTTTACAAAATTGGCTTAATTTATCTTTCAGTAGGTACTAATTTTTGCATGAAATTAAAAATGAAAATACAGGGATAGGCCTAAGATGAATTCAATCTAAGTTTTGACAATAGAAGAAAAGCGAATAAAATTGTTGCAAGATTTTTGATCGATTACAGTGTATTTTCATAATCTTATATGAATATTTTCCATTTGTGGAGGGGATAGTGGTGAGTATTCTGGTACTAATAAAAGTTTTGCGGATAAATTCTGTTCATTTTCAGTAAAGTTATACAAAAATGAAGTTTAAGATGTGAAATTTTCTATTTCATAACAATAATTATAGCAGGTGTATTGATATCATATCATTTTGGATATTTTGTTTGTTGTGTTTGTTTGACAATAGAACCGCTATGCGATGTTTTGGACACAAAGCATGTGGATTTGTTTATTCCTGCTTATCTCATATTGTTACCCATTTCGTTTGACTATTGTATCGGAATTTAATCTTGCAGGAATCTGTTTTCATCATTTTTAGTAGGTTTGCTTTTTCCTATGTCAAATATTGATTTCTAAGATTTATTTTCGTATTTGCTCCTCACTACATGTTCAGACTTATGATTTGGATGCTGATTTTTTGTTTTTTTACTTCCTAAAGACCTGCCTCTTTTTTGTGGGCCAATTACATCCAAATGGTCATTTATTTTTGTTACGCGTAACCAGACTGACAAACCAATGTTGAATTTTTTCCACCATACTTGCGATCTGAGAAATAGATCCCACCAACAGGTTTCGCTACTGTTGTGGGATCCGAGTTTGAAAAAGAACAAAAAGGTACCTGATCATTCACGTTTTCCTTTGTGTGCAGTAAACAACCCTTTTATCGAGGGTTTTGATTTATATTATCTGCAGCTGCCAACTCTTTGTGTAAAGGTTTTTATGATGGGTATCTCTGGCAAATAAAAGAACTAATTGAGAAACAATTTGGAGCAAATTTGTGAAAAAGAGACGATCCGTACTACTAACGCACCGTTTTGTTTTAAAGACAAACTAGATTTTTGGTGGAGAATTTTTGCATTATGTTTGTCAGTCTATGTGTTATATAATATTCAGTCAACGGTTGCAGTATGCGGATAACATGGAAAGTATTTATAAACTCGAGTTTTTGGTCATTTCAGTTATCCCCAGCCTAGTCTACTCCACATTAAGTGATTTAAATAAACACGAAGATTGACCCTCAGAAATTACGACGTTCTCGTTGCACAGAAGTTGGCTTTCAGAGGAGACGTCAGAGTTAATTTTCTATTTTTATCACGTAAATAATAATGTGTAGACGCCATATTCTAATTTCTGAATTAAAGCGGAACAGACTGAAGACAAAATTGTGTCATCGTCGATCCTTTCACTTAACTGATGCGGTTGAAATGTCGAGTAAGTGAGGAAAAAAATGCAAAACAATGTTCACACCATAATTATGTTTTCAGTAGTCTACCACGTGGTTTCGTTGCCACTATATTTATATATATATATATATATATATATCAAGTTTCTCCCCCGCCCCGCCTCACACACGTATATTCATGAATTTCAACACCAAAATAGCCAAAAGAAAAAAAATAATAAGATAATTTTCTCAAATCAATTCTTGCAAAATATTTACGATTGTAATACGACGCGACGTCCTGTTTCATTATTCTACAGCTACCCATTATAAATTCCGTATCAACCTGTCTGACGACTATAAAGCGTCGAAAATCTCTATTCAAATTGGGTCGCAAAGTGTAACAACTTGAGCGAATTTATTAAATATTACGTAAAGAAAGGGGCAGACGAGAGTACTCCCACGATATTTGCGTAATTAGTTTCGATACACGTGTAGAGGTACCTACAGGAATTATTCGTAAATTCAAACTGACGTGTGAACTAATGAGTGCTTTGCTGTTCTGTGCACTTTAATTAACAACGTGTCTTTCGCTGTTTTCAGTTGTGACGCCGAGGATCGAAGGATGGCTCTGAAACAATGGATGAAGAGATGTCAACCGCTATCGATTTACATCGTTTTGATCCTCACCATGTTCTACTTTCTCCTACAGTTGGTTGTCAGCTACATCACTCACGCGTTAACCCTGACCATCGATTCGTATTTGATGCTCTGCAATTTAATCGCTTTATTTGGATGCATAATCACCATAAAAGTAAGTCTCAACATGCTTATGTTCTTGTTAATATTCAGGAATATTGTTCGGTGGTGTATACAGCATTGTTTCAACGAAGCAGGAACGATGTGTTTGAAGTCGGAAAAAAATTTCTGTATAATGTGTGGGTATACTTACTCCATAAAATCTATACCTACATGAACCATTCTTACTAACACGATACAGGGCCTAATTTTTGTTCAATAGTCACGAAACTTTGTACGAACGTTACCTCCAACATGAGGAAATGGCCTACTAATTTTGAATCTAATTGATCGATTTGTTTGGAAGTTATTAGTTATTTAGTTTAATTTTGTACTATATCTCGGCATGAAATTTTGAGGGTATACTAACATCACGGTGGACGATATATTTGGGTGAAAAAATTGTTTAAAAAATGTGTTGGGTACTGCAAAAGTCAAAATCCACATCTTTTCCCTTGGGAGGGGTAGGGACCTCGGAGCTGGCTTAAAACATTTCTTGAAACAACGCAATTTTAAGTCTCTAAATTTCAGCTGGATTGATTATTATATGAAGGTTTGCGAGAACCAACAAAAAATTTTTGGGCACGGGTGTTTAAGTTGACGTTATAGCACGAAATGTTATCGTTATTTGTGTTACGAACCAATCATTCAAAAATTCATTGTCAGATAATTAATATTTTGATCGTAGGTTGCAGTGGTAATAGTTTTTGCTCTGTTTCTCAGGTTTTTTTAGCTCCTATTTTGAGTCATTAGGAGCTGAAAAGGAGTCTGTTGAAAAAATGATGCCCAATCTAAAATTAGTGTTTCAAAAAAGAATTTATAAGTGGCAAAAAATTGTAAATAAATGCTAAAATCCTTCATTTTTAGTCGCAGGGAACTGAAAAATGGTTCGATGAAGAAAATACTCGTATGTCAGGTTGGAAAACAGGACCTCAAAAAACAAATGGATGAATGTACCCGAAACAAAAAATAGTAATATTGTAAGTAGTTCTTAAAATGCCTCATTTTGAGCTACAAGGGGGTAAAAAAAGGTTGAATGAAAAAAATGATGCCAGATATGGAATAAGTCCCGCGAAATCCTGGAATGATATATGACTTGGAAAATTTCTAAATACTCATAATCCGATCCCTCATTTTGAGATTAAAGGGGTCGAAAAAATGAGCTCCATGTCCCCAGATCCTCACCTAACGAAAATTTAAAATTCAATAAATGTATTCGTTTGTGCTACGTTTGTGCTGGTTTGTGCTGAAATTTTCATCGTTTGTGCTATTTTCCTAAAAGAGTTATTCAAGAAAAACGTTTTCAAGGTCAGTGAGGAGCTAGAGACATGTTCCCCCACACCAAGAAGCAATCGAAAATTTCAATATGGCATTTGTTTGTGCTACGTTTGTGCTGGTTTGTGCTGCTATTTTTTTCGTTTGTGCTACAACCCCCTACCCCCTAGGGCAAATGAAAATTTTATATATGGTGGAATTTCAAAACTGCTGAAATTAATTGAAAGTGGGGTGAATCGTTTGTGCTACGTTTGCGCTGACAGAATATACCAACCACAACCCTCTGACCCCTACCCAAGAGTTATTATTTGGAAAAAACGTTTATGGGGGGGCAAACAAAAATTTTTTCGGAGGGAAACTGAAGTGGCGTCATTTGTTTGTGCTACGTTTGTGCTGACAGAATATACCTATAATACCCAACTTCCCCTCTATAGGGGGCCTGTAATTATAAAATAAAGAAAAACAGTTAGGATCAATGACCTGGTGAACTCTAGACATCAAATTGCAAAAAGAATAAATTCAAAAATTTAATGATGGCATTTGATTGTGCTACGTTTGTGCTGGTTTATGCTGAAATTTTAATCGTTTGTGCTATTTTCCTGAAAGAGTTATTCAAGAAAAACGTTTTCTAGGTCAGTGAGGAGCTAGAGACATGTTCCCCCACACCAAGAAGCAATCGCAAATTTGAATATGGCATTTGTTTGTGCTACGTTTGTGCTGGTTTGTGCTGCGATTTTTTTCGTTTGTGCAACAACCCCCTCCCCCCTACGGCAAATGAAAATTTTATATATGGTGGAATTTCAAAACTGCTGAAATGAATTGAAAGTGGGGTGAATCGTTTGTGCTACGTTTGTGCTGACAGAATATACCAACCTCAACCCTCTGACCCTTACCCAAGATCTATTATTTGGAAAAAACGTTTATGGGGGCAAAAAAAAATTGTTTCGGAGGGAAACTGAAGTGGCGTCATTTATTTGTGCTACGTTTGTGCTGACAGAATATACCTATAATACCCTACCTCCCTTCCATGGGGAGGCTATATTTATAAAATAAACACTTAGGTTCAACAACCTTGTGAACTCTGGTCATCAAATTGCAAATAGAATAAATTCAAAAATTTAATGATGGCATTTGTTTGTGCTACATTTGTGCTGGTTTGTGCTGCTATTTTTTTTGTTTGTGCTACAACCCCCTTCCCCCTAGGGCAAATGAAAATTTTATATATGGTGGAAGTTAAAAACTGCTGAAATTAATTGAAAGTGGGGTGAATCGTTTGTGCTACGTTTGTGCTGACAGAATATACCAACCACAACCCTTTGACCCCTACCAAAGAGTTATTATTTGGAAAAAACGTTTATGGGGGGGGCAAAAAAAAATTGTTTCGGAGGGAAACTGAAGTGGCGTCATTTGTTTGTGCTACGTTTGTGCTGACAGAATATACCTATAATACCCAACTTGACCTCTATAGGGGGCCTGTAATTATGGTAGTAGCACAAACGAAAAAAATCGCAGCAAAACCAGCACAAATGTAGCACAAACAAATGCCATATTCAAATTTGCGATTGCTTCTTGGTGTGGGGGAACATGTCTCTAGCTCCTCACTGACCTAGAAAACGTTTTTCTTGAATAACTCTTTTAGGAAAATAGCACAAACGATGAAAATTTCAGCACAAACCAGCACAAAAGTAGCACAAACAAATGCCATCATTAAATTTTTTAATTTATTCTATTTGCAATTTGATGTCTAGAGTTCACCAGGTCATTGATCCTAACTGTTTTTCTTTATTTTATAATTACAGTCCCCCTATAGAGGGGAAGTTGGGTATTATAGGTATATTCTGTCAGCACAAACGTAGCACAAACAAATGACGCCACTTCAGTTTCCCTCCAAAACAATTTTTGTTTGCCCCCCCATAAACGTTTTTTCCAAATAATAACTCTTGGGTAGGGGTCAGAGGGTTGTGGTTGGTATATTCTGTCAGCACAAACGTAGCACAAACGATTCACCCCACTTTCAATTAATTTCAGCAGTTTTTAACTTCCATCATATATAAAATTTTCATTTGCCCTGGGGGAGAGGGGGATGTAGCACAAACAAAAAAAATAGCAGCACAAACAAGCACAAATGTAGCACAAACAAATGCCATCATTAAATTTTTGAATTTATTCTATTTGCAATTTGATGACCAGAGTTCACAAGGTCGTTGAACCTAAGTGTTTATTTTATAAATATAGCCTCCCCATGGAAGGGAGGTAGGGTATTATAGGTATATTCTGTCAGCACAAACGTAGCACAAACAAATGACGCCACTTCAGTTTCCCTCCGAAACAATTTTTGTTTGCCCCCCCATAAACGTTTTTTCCAAATAATAACTCTTGGGTAGGGGTCAGAGGGTTGTGGTTGGTATATTCTGTCAGCACAAACGTAGCACAAACGATTCACCCCACTTTCAATTAATTTCAGCAGTTTTGAAATTCCACCATATATAAAATTTTCATTTGCCCTAGGGGGTAGGGGGTTGTAGCACAAACGAAAAAAATAGCAGCACAAACCAGCACAAACGTAGCACAAACAAATGCCATATTGAAATTTTCGATTGCTTCTTGGTGTGGGGGAACATGTCTCTAGCTCCTCACTGACCTTGAAAACGTTTTTCTTGAATAACTCTTTTAGGAAAATAGCACAAACGATGAAAATTTCAGCACAAACCAGCACAAACGTAGCACAAACGAATACATTTATTGAATTTTAAATTTTCGTTAGGTGAGGATCTGGGGACATGGAGCTGAAAAAATGTCCTTTAAAAGAACTTGTAGGAATTAAATTCACGGAAGAAATTTCGAACTTTCTACAAAGGTGATGTAGAATTTTTGACAAAAATTTTGATTGCAATTCTTCGATATCGCATTATTGTTACCTGTGTTGAGATGTAAACATTGAAGTAATATAAGGTTTGTTTACCTGCTACGAAAAGCGACCCCCAGGGTAACACCATCGAGACTAAGTTACAAACTGTGCGTTTTATTTACCACGAAAGTGTTGAAAGTATTACCCTTGAGCTGGTGTCAGGTTGGTATCGTCAAGTTGACACCGAGCCCAATTTTGAGACTTCAAAACAAATCCATAGTTTTGATGTAGCTGTGTCATAATTAGGCTATAAGGCAATGTCATTTACATCACAGTTGGTCTGTTTGGGGAGACGAATAATTTGCAGATTCTGTATAATTTGTGGTGCTATTCTACTAAATAAACAATCATTATGACGTTAAAAATTCTTGTTTTAGTAGAATATCACTCCTAATTTTACAGAATCTGTACAGAATTAGTCTCCCCAAAAAGGCATATTCCTTATCAGTAATCTCCCTGGGTGGCTAAATATTCATGAAAAACATTGAAAATCATGGAAGTGTAGAAATTTTTGATTCTAATTTTATTAAAACAAGAGATAGCTTCTGTTTGATGTGAATGAAATTATAGAGGAGTTTTTGGGAATAAAATAATCCAAAGAATAAAATTTGAGAAAATGATTTAATTTGATGTTACCAGCTCAAAAACACCAATTTTAGGCATGATTTATTTCTTGTTCTTTTTCAATTCCCTCGGTTTCTAATAGCTCAAATTTCTTGATCTTTAGCTTATTTTATTCGTTGAAACCTTCTCTAAAATTTCACTCATGTCAAATAGGTAGCTATTACTTGTTTTAAGATAATTAGGGTCAAAAATTCAAATATTCACAATGCTTTTTGTGTGCTCTAGCCAACAAATCAGATGAAGCTTTCAGCTGTGGCATTATACGACATTGCCTTACGTCACTCATGTTACCGTTGATATATCTTACATCAAATATTTATCATCCATATAAAAGGTTCTTGTTGCTTCCTCGTGAATTCAAGAACAGAGAGATTGATATGTAGTATAACATAGAAAGTTTATGTCAATTCATTTTATACAGTCCTATTTTAGGGTTTTAGTAGGGCTTAAAAATTGATTGAATGACAAATTAAATGAGAAATTTGAATTTAGCGCCCCAAAATCCATTTTTGTACTAGGCTTTGGGGGCCAGTTTTAGTCCCTAGAGTGACCTATTCAGTTTTAATACTTTATTTCTTTTATCTATTTGCGGGTATATTCCTTCGGGGATTCCTAAATAAACTTCGTCTTTTAATATTCTATTAAGGAAGGCATTCTTTACATCTATTTGTGATATTAAGTATCCTAATTTATTACAATATGTTAACAATATTCTAAGAGTGCTCATTTTTGCTACGAGTGCATACAATTCCTTAAAATCAAATGTTCTGTTGACTTCATATCCACAAGTTACTAGTTGAGCTTTAAACAATTTAGTTCCATTACTATCTTCTTTTATTTTAAACAACCATCAACTACTAAAAGGTTTACATTTTGGAGATGGTTGACCAATTTCCAAGTATTATTGGCATATAAGGCTTCTAATTCCTTGAATATTGCAACTTCCCATTGATCTTTTTAATCTGAGGCTTTTGTCTCTTCAAATGTGCTCGGAAATATGTTAAAAATGTTATAAGCATAATGACAAAGATCATCCTGATTTGGTTCTATTATTTTAGTATTCTCAATATCATCTATATTTCTATTTCTATTTACATTACTGTTTTGATAATTTTCTTTTACGTTATCCAACCGACTTGTAGATGCGACTTGTAGATGCGACATTTTCCTTATTTTCAACATTATTATTTTGAACTAATTTAGTTTCATCGAATGTCATCTCTGGTTACTATAATCTCATTAGTGCTGGTATTTAGCAAATGATATCCTTCTGGGTTGCAGCCAGCAAATACTAGAGAGATCAATTTACTTTCAAACTTGTTCTTTCTTTTCTTTTTTGGAATGAGAGAATATGCATCACATCCAAATATTTTAACATGCGACAAGTTTATTTCTTTATTATACCAAATTTTATCGAGGATCTCTTTACAGTAATTAAGTGTTCAATTATAATGATACATAGAACATAATACAGCTTCGGACCAATAATTATTATTTATACAAGTGTGAAGCTTCATCGTACAAGCCTTCTCAATTAAAATACAATTAAGGCATTCACCTCTTTCATTCATTTGCGGACAAAACAGGACTGTATTTCCTAACTGTATTTCTAATAGCTTACATTGAATTTTCAACCTGACATTTATGTACTCAGTTCCATTAGCGCAGTGTATTTCACTTATACTTCTTCCAAAAAGATTCTCAACACAGGCTTCAGAATCCATGAAATGTTCAAATACTTGATATTTTGATTCTAAAAGGTACACTGTTATAAATGATGTAAAGTCATCAACGAAGGTTAACATAAATCATTTTCTATCGAAGCTTGTGGTCTGTATTGGTCTACATAAGTTGGTATGAATCAGTTCTAAGGGTGTCATTGTTTTACTGCTTGATTTAGTGTGATGTAGCTTACATTGTTTGCCTTCAACACAAGATCTATAAAAATTTACGTTATAATAATCTAATTCTTTTATTGAGCGGGCTTTTGACACCTTTTCAATCGTATCAAAATTTGGATGCTCCAACCTGGTATGCCACAAATTAACATCACTCTCGGATAAATTTAAATATGATTTCAGACTGTCATTCAAAAAAAATGTAATATTATACATTTCGTTATCAAGAGATTTACAAAATTTCACTAGCGCACCAGTATTTTCTCTGATTGTTTTCGAGTATCGCATAATAGTGCTATAACTTAAAGTAAGGGACGTT
Source organism: Ericerus pela (assembly GCA_011428145.1). Lineage (NCBI taxonomy): Eukaryota > Metazoa > Arthropoda > Insecta > Hemiptera > Coccidae > Ericerus > Ericerus pela. The sequence continues at coordinate 188,676 of WOFM01000484.1, forward strand.
AGTAGCTGCTTAATGATGTCCTGTTTTGAGAGAACTATATTCTCTGCTTTTAACTTGACCACAATTTCTTCAAAATGCAGTAGATGATCCTCCATATTATTGCCATCTTTCAGGCTCAGGTCCATCCACTCATGCGTAAGTAGGATCTGGCTTGCTGTAGCAGACTTCAAGTATATATGATCGAGCTATTCAATTATTTTGTATGGCTCGAAGATATCCAGAGCATACCATAGGTGCGAGTCACCTAGAAAACAAACAATTAATGAGGAACATTCATTTACTTTCTTCCAATAATCTCGACCAATGTTTCCCTCACATGTCTGATCCAGCATCTCAGCAAGCCCTTCTCCATGAACTGTCATGAAGAGTTGAAATCTCCAGTCATTGTAGTTGTGTCTGGTAAATCTACTTAAACCACTGCTATGTTTCAGTGCATCTAGCTTCACATAAAACCTATGGGCCTTTGCCATTATCAACGAGGTTACAAAGGGGATCACGAACTGACAATTTGCTAACACAAAGAAGAGTTAATCACGCACAATTTTGCCAGGGTGTCACTCATTGAAGCATTTGCCAAGAGGAGGACATTAACATATAAAAAATTAATAAAACAAATTATTAACTATAAAAAACACATAATAATGGTCAACAACCTAACTGGGCCCATAACCTGTTGATAAAATCAAAATTTTATATTGAAATGAAATTAAAACACAAGTTTTAGACGTCATGATCTTTTATTACAACCGCCATTAATGGCGTTTCAACACGGACAAATCATCATAACAAAAACATTTGGCGAATTAGTCAAACAAGCTGCACATAAAATAAAAACATCACAGCAAAATTAACTGTACTAAATATGATGTCTTGCCACTAAATAACTTCCAACAAGCAGGATTGAGATCAAAACAACATTCACACATTTTACATTAGAGTTTGTAACCAAAACATTTTCGGGGTTATAAGTTACTGGGAACCAATTAAAATCTATATTGGTTATTAGTTATTGTTCTGGTTAACCAAAACAACTTTTCTGGTTATTGGTTGTGGTTACTGGTTATTGGTTAAGACAAAATTTGGGGTAAAATAGACAAAAAAAATTTTCTTCAGGTCAAATTATTTATAATTAATAATTTTCCTGGTAATGATTAGTAATTTTTGAAAAAAATAATCAATAATTTTGATATTTTATGAAATCCACTAAAAACCGATTCTTTCTTTTTATTGTTCTGGTTAATGGTTTTAGCATTTTATGTGAATTAGTTATTGGTTATAAGTTAGGGGAAATTTTTTTGTTTTGGTTATCGGTTCTCAAATCAATGTCTTCAGTTTGTTTCAGTTTTGAGTGGTTATTGTTCTGGTTATGGTTGTGGTTACAAGCCTTATTTTACACTTAAAGCATATTTTTAAAAATTCTTTATAAATATTTAAAAAAAATATTTCGACATATTTTGAATGTGACATGTTACCTATTCACTATAAGTATCTGTATGCCTTAACATGATGACAAAAAATGGCGTATTTCTCCGTCCCCTCCAAAGACTTATAGTCTTGACTAAGGAACTAATTATTTATATGGCGGATGCGCGTACCTATCTATGTAAATCTGTAATTCCTTACAATAATACCAAGTCTTTATATAATTTTGAAATTAAAATTTTAAAATTTCTTCTAATTTAATTATTTTGAGAATTCCAAGTCCTATGTCACCCTTCAGATCTTAACGAATAATATTTCTATGAAAATCCGTCCTGTGGAGATAGTCACGCGTGAACCAAAGTTCGTTTGATCCGTAGATGAGATATAGCTACCAAATATTATTACTCCTTAAAAAATGCGCCGTCGTGTAGGTTAAAACAGTTTTCATTAAATTTTAGCGCCAGTTTTGTACGCAGTTACAAACACAGTTTTATGGTCTCCTGACTGCTACAGTGCCCTTGAAAGAATGATATTCTCTTGTAGCGAAATATTCGTTTAAAAAAATGGGCTCCTGATAACGGTGTGGTTTTTCAGACCATACTTTTCACATTTCAACCGATTTTCGCAAGGGTCATTAAAATATTTCTCAAAGATTATATATTATTTAGAAACGTGTAATGTTATAATACGTTTAGGTACAGGTTAATTCCGTCAATCGTCATCGTATCAGTGATTTAAACCCGTCAATTTCGGTTCGGTGATCGATTCAAATCCGTGGCTGCGATTGAGAAAACGATATGACTTGATCGTATTTCATCAAAGATCAAATTAAAACGTGCATTGCATATAGTATAGTACAGTCGGATTGGCGTTATTAATAATTATATGTCTTTTTCTTTTTCTTATTTTCATGTGGAGTAAGATAGGTCCTGCAATGCTAAGGTAAGGCACCTTATACATTTGCTGCATTGACTGTGATCCATGTGCATGGTATGGTATGATGATCATTGCTTTTGCAATCTCATTCAGTTGTTGCTGTGGAACGTGCACCAACATGAATGTGATACTTGGCTGGTTTTCGTGGCGTACTTATGTACCCAGCTTGGCCTTCCTACTTTCATTCTGGTTTTATGTACGTTTTCTGAAACTGATCGAGTATTAAGACCCAGGGTCGGGGGGGGTTGGTTCTTTTTTTTTATTTCATGACACCCAGAAACTTGGCATTGCTGGCTAGGGGCCCAGCAAGGGGGGTTTAGGGGGGTGTGAAACCCCCATCACCAATTTTGTTGCAAATTAGTTGTAAAATTTTACTGATGTAAAAATTGACTGTTGTAAAAATTATTAAATTAAAAGTAAAATGATATATGTAACGTATATTTTCGTCTATTTTTAGAGATGACAAACATATTCGTTCACTCATTTTCAAATACCAAAAACGTAGATATTTGTCAACAATTATCATCCTATAACTCTTTATAAACATCCACTAAATTACCCGTTTTTAATTTTATGTATATAGATATACTGTCTGTATATTCATGACCTAGTTGTACCTGTCCCTCGAGTACTCGACGAGTCAGCACAACCCTATAATAACAACACCCTACCTCACTTTACCTATCCGACACGTACGTTTTCATACCCTGAACGAGTATATAATCCCTCGATTCAGTTGTATAGTTGTTCAGTCCAACACAGTTCCTCGACAGCTACTTCTTAGTATCTGGAACCTCTCTAGTAGAAGTCTCTAGTGAACAGTTAGTTTTGCTTGTTGAATTGTGATCGTATATGTATAAATATTAACGTATATTATTGTACCTGTATGTACAAATTATTATATTATTAAATGTGTAAACTCACTCTTGTGTTTTAAAATATTATTGAGTCTCAAACAAATGTTAAGGTCCACTATAGTTTGTGGATGATAAACTTGAATTTATTCTAGAAATATTACTACTTTAAGTACGTGATATTTCGTGTATGGTGTACTCCCGAAAGTGGTCGTAAATAGGTACAATACAACCTCTTTTGGCCGTTACATTATTGGCGCCCAACAGGTCTGCTATTGCGAATCGAACTCTCGCTCTAGTACCTGCTCAACGGAATTGCTGAATTCAAGCTGCTGTTTCAATTCCTCTGGCTCGAAGTACTTTGCTCTAACCTTGAAAACTCTAGTCAAGTACTCAAAGAGAAACGCGTAAGGCGCGCTCTTGAGGAAAGGAAGTAGAGGTTAGCTGCGAGTGGAAAAGAACTAGTTGTGAAAAAGAAACTCGAACTTCAAAGTCAACAAAGGATATTTATTATACAAAAAGTGGAAAAAACAAACGTATATACATAGAAATTGGCAAACGAAGTTTGGCGAGCTGCGGCGGCGGATTCTTCAAGCTCCTGTGCAAACAAAAGAAGAAAACAAAGTAACAATTAATATTAATTATAATTCGCGTCCCTCCCTTAAATATAAGAAGTGTTAAATAATTATAAGTCGCGAAAAAATTTATTTTTATGAGTGAAACTTGGGAAAATTTATCCGAACCCAATACTACTAAAACTAATTTAAATTGGCTAATCGATGCTAAAAATTTTGAATTAATTAATGTATGTCAAAATTTGAATATCGAAGTAGATAAAAAATATTTTTCTCGAATAAAAACCCAAGAGGATATCCTATTAAAAATTAAATCCAGTAAGGAAATACAAAAATTATTAACCCCTGAAAACATAAAAATAATTTTACAAACAACACGAAAAACTCGTGAACAAATTCCCGAATTAGAAAATCCCATAATAAGAAAATATTTTAATCCTCCTACTACTTCAACACCACTTTTGGAAAATTTGGATAATCCCACACCATTTCCAAGAGTTAAAACTACTATTAATCTGGTAGATATTACTGAGTGTTTAGAAAAATCTGACGAAGATTTTCTCAGCCCAGAAACTGAAACTAGACTTTTAGAAAATTTAATTCCCCCTATAGAAAATAAAATGTCAGGAAAGGCTGCAGTAAATATCAGACCTTCCTTATATGGACACACCCCAACGGAAGATATCGTATCATTTTTAAACGGATTTGAAAATGAGGCGGAATCCTTCAATTGGGATGCAAATATGAAATTTAAAAAAATTAAAATCGCATTTTCAGGCCTTGCTAAACAAATATTTGAAGATAGAATTCAAACAAACCCCGAATGTAATAATTGGCAAAATACAAAACAAAAAATTTTGGAAGTCTTTACGAGGACTAAACCTCAACTACGCGAAATACTGTACGAAAGAAATTACAATGGTGAAGCTGATTTCTCTGCGTATATTATGTTCGTGAAAAGAATTTTAAAACAAATTGAACCAGATATTACGGAAGAGAAAATTATTGAAAAAATTATGCCTAACCTCCCTGAAAAAGAAAGAGTATTCTTAATAAAAAAAGAACCTAAAACAATCCAGGAACTCGATAAAGCTTTCTCTAAATATCTGGAATTTAAAGATAAAGCATTCGGACATATAGATCCCCTGTTACGTAAAAAAATTGATCAATTAGAAAAAACGATAGAAGAATTAAAATCCGGAAAAACAGAAAAGAAAACCGAAAAAAATGTAAACTTAATATCATCCGACCCAGTCTGGAAAGCTGAGATGGAGAAAATGAGCGCTGCAATAGTGAACATTTCAAAACCTCAGGAACCCAGTAAAAATAAAAATCCCCAAAACAAAAATAATAATAACAATGAACAAAATAATCAAAATCTAAATCAAAATCAAACCCAGTATCAAAACCAAATTCAAAACCAAAACCAAAATCAAAATAGAAATAATAATAATAATTATAATAATAATAATTATAATAATAATAACAATAATAATGGTAATTGGAACCAGAACCAAAACTGGAACCAAAATAACCAAAATAGAAATTGGAATAATAACCAAAACTTCAATCCCAACTACAAAGGTAGAAATTTTAATCCAAACTTTCGTAGAAATAATTTTCCTAGAAATAATAATGGATACTACCCCAATAGAATGCCAAATTGGAATCAACCTGCCCTCTCGAATTGGAATAATGCTCCAGCATGGTCTGGAATATCATTCAACACTCCCCAAAATCTCCCCTATGTGGCTGCTAATACTCAAATGATTGCCCCTCCAGCACCATTAATGGCAGCTCCACAACAAAATTACCTCCCAACATCAAACCCCCAGGCCTGCCAGAATAATTGCTCAAAAAACTAAGTGTCCCCCTTACAGGTGATCTGTCAGCTGTAAGGGATGTCGCGAACAAAGAATCGAAACTAGTTAACAATGTGAGTAAGGAGAAGTTTCAAAGCAAAGGGTACTGCAGAACCCAATGTAAATTTCACCTTCCATTTGCCATTTATGGTAAACAAATACTTAGCTTAGTCGATCCAGGTTCAGAACAGACACTTATTGATGAAAAAGTTTTAAAGAAAGTCAATTTTACGGAACCAATTCTACCAACAAAAGTAAGATTTCGTGGTGCGGATAGTCAACCTCTTGAGGTCATAGGAGTAACCAATGTGATTTTTTCCATTGATCATTGTATTTACCCACATCCCACTTTCGTTGTTCGAAATTTAGTAGAACCGGTCATACTGGGTTACGACTTCTTATCAACCCATAAAGCCAAAATGGACTTTTCAAAAAACAAATTCACTCTGCCGTGTGGTGATGAAGAGCGATGTTTTGACATGCCTGAATGTCACAATTTCCCTATTGAAAAGGAAAATAAGTTAGGTTATATTAAGCCCTTTAAATATTATGCTCCCCAAACTTTTAAAATAGAGGCAAATTCGGTGCTAATTTTAGCAACGTTGCCTGAACACCTGGAGTTTCTGTGTGAAACATCCATGGAAGAAAAAAATAATTTCTTTGTAATTGTATCAGAAGACACGATAGCGGCTGTTAATCATAATAACAGACCCCACGTGATCTATAAAGGCGAATACTTAGGAAAATTTGAATTAAGTAGTGCAGTAGAAATTGATTCCTGCCAAATAGAAAAAATAAAAGAAAATACTATTTTTAAGGATAATCGAGGAAATCCCATCCCGATTAATCCAAAATTGTCGCTTGAACAAAAAATAAAAATGTACGAAGTAATTAATGAATATAATAATATTTTTACGGGAAAAACAGATGAAGTTTCCATTTGTAAGGTACCCGAACAAGTTGTCCAAGTAGACGACAAAACCCCACTGCGGTGTAGAAATTTTAAATTTTCACACGCAGAACATGAGGCCCTACACAAACTAGTAGATGATTTAGTAAAAGTAGGTGTCCTAAAAAAACAAAAGTCGAAATTTGAATCGCCAATATTTGTAAAAAAGAAACCAGACGGAGTCTATCGAGTATTAGTAGACTACCGAAGAATGAATCAAAGAATTATTATGGATAATAACCGTGTACCGACAATTGATATTATTTGGCCATACTTAAGAAATAAAAAATGGTTTACGACAATTGATTTAAACAGTGGATATTTGCAGATTCCTCTCACGGAAGAATCTAAACAATACACTGGAATAAATGTGGATGGAATTGGATATGTATTCAATTCTACTCCAATAGGTTTAAGTATATCCCCGTCCATCTTCCAGACTATCATGGATGACATATTCCACGATATATTCTGGTTATTTGGATGATATATGTATTTTCGGAGAGACTTTCGAAGAGTGTCTTGAAAATACAAGGGAAGTATTAAAAAGACTAAACGACGTAAATTTAAAAATAAAAACAAAAAAATGCCAATTTGCAATGAACGAAATCGAAATATTAGGACATACGGTCCGATACAACGAATTACGTCCATTGAACAAAAATATAGAAGCAATAAAAAATTTAAATCCCCCCAATACATTAAAACAATTACGATCATTTTTAGGATCAATAAATTACCATAGGAAATTAATTCCTAATTTAGCTAAAATTACTGCTCCTCTTACTGATTTGCTAAGAGGAACAGATAGCAAATCTAATGCAAAAATAAAATTAAACCAGGAACATCTCGAAATATTTGAAAAATTAAAAGAAATTATGATTTCCAAACCTGTATTAGCAATTTACGATCCAAAATTAGAAACCTGCGTAGAAGTTGATGCTTCGAAAATCGCATTAGGTGCAGTATTGCTGCAGACTAATCCCGTTACGAAGCATAAACATCCTGTTGGATATTTCTCTGAAAGAGTCCAACCTGCCTAGTCAAAATTGTGTTCATTTGACTTGGAAATGTTAGCTATTACGAATACATTAGCTCATTTCCGTGGATACTTACTAGCATTATGCTTTGTAGTATACACGGACCATAAACCTCTGATTTATTATCAGAAATTTAATACTCCAAGCCCAAGATTAATTCGATTAATATCTAAATTAAACGAATATAGTTTCCAAATTAAACATATCGCCGGAAAAAATAATTGTATGGCTGATATGTTATCTCGTCCGCATGACGAACCGGACGAAATCACATTTGAAAAAGGTGAATTTCTCGTAGATAAAAAATATGCTCTTCAGGATGAGAGAAAAATGTGAATACTGTGTGTAGAATTCACAATGACAATTCTGTCCCATTAAACCCTGTATTCTTTCAGAATCAAAATGCGTGGTACTACCCAAGTACAACGTCCCAAACATATTATTTTCCCCCTTCCCTTGCATCAACCTTCCCATATTATCCCGTGGTACAAACCACAACCCCCCAGAATGAATTTAGCCATTCTGAATATTGTCCCAACAAAACTACTAACGTAGTTACAAGATCTGCTCTTAAAGAGGCAATCCTCGATAATCAGATCACCCCAACCCCTCCTGTGACCCCAGTTGTCACACAAATGTCAAATCCCGACATCACATCACCTCCCCAATCAGAAGGTCAAACTTCTGAACCCCTCCAAAAAATTGACTTGCCCGAAAATTTAAAAACAATGCAGGAAAATGACCCGCATTGGAAAAATGTAATTTCATTACGAAATTATAACGAAATAAAAAAAGATAAAAATAAAATGCGAAAATTGAATCGTACTATACAATTATATTTTCTTGACGAAAATAATGTATTAAAGAAATTACCTAACCCAACCTCATCATATGATGAAGCGGTTACAGTAATTCCCGAAAAATTAATTCCGGTAGTTCTAAAAAAACTACATGACGATCCGTTGTATGAGGTCATTTCGGAATTAAAAAAACAAAAAATAAAATAAAAAATCAATTTTTCTTCAAAAACATGGTACAAAAAATTACAGAATATGTATTGTCGTGTCATGAGTGTCAAATGGCACAAAATTCCCCGAAAGAGGCTGGCTACCTCAAACATATTGAAATCGAAAACCCTAAACCATTTTCGCATTTAGAGATTGATTTCATTGGAAAATTTAATACCGAGTATGAACACTCATACGTGCTTGTCGGTGTAGACAAAAGCACAAATTTCTGCACCATACGTCCAACAAAAAACCCAAATGCTCAATGTGTAATTGAGTATTTGAAATTTATTTGTTACACGTATGGCATCCCAGGAAAAATTTCTTGCGATAACGGAGGTCATTTTTCAAATGAAACCGTCCGTAAATTCTGCGAAGAGAATAATATTAAAATTATTTACTCCTCGTTTTATTCCCCCCAATCGCAAGGACTCGTTGAAAAAATCAACGGAGTAATAAAAAAATCATTATCAAAATACGACCACTCAAACGAAAAAGAATGGATCGAAACAATTAATAAAATTATTTTCGCATACAATATAAGCCCAATTGAACACTTAAATAATAAATCTCCATTCTACCTACTTCATGGATTTAATCCAGAAATACATATACCAGAAATACCAGAAAATAATAATAATAAAACAACTCGTGAAGAAGAAATTGAAAATCTCCTGCAGACGAGAGAAAAAACGCCGAGCTTAGCAAAGAAAGCATCGGAAAAAAAACGCGAAACACTATAACGCACACCACAAGATCATTGACTTCAAACCTAATGACCTTGTTTTGCTGGGTCAATCAAAAAATGTCGCGAAAAATAAAATGAAATACACCGGACCATATAAAATTGTTAGAAAGGTCACAGATTTAAATTACGCAATTCGTATTAAAACAGACGATAAAACTGCAATGACGAAACAGTTCACGTACGACGATTAATTCCGTATAAATCTCGTAATAATGACGAATCAAGAAATGAAATAAAATCAGAAGAAGTAGACGAAAACATCGAAAATCCCATCCCAACCCAAATCATACCTAAACCAAGGGGTCGCCCTCGGAAAAAACCAAAGTAACTGTGTGTAAGGTGTATTACCCGTAGCTTACTCGGTTTTTTCACTCACGATATATTTTTTTTTTATTATTATGTCCCCATTCCCCATTTTTTCTTTTTTCTTCCCTTCTTCTTGGATCTAAAAAAATTTTTTTTTCCTCTCTCCCCCACATTTGTCTACGATGTAAAATTATACAATGAAAATTTTTTTTTTTTAAGCAGTAAAATTTAATTATGGAAAAAAATAAAAACTTACCGATGGCCCAGGTATCGGCATAACCCTCGAGGAACTCTGCGAGATGCTCACCGCTGGTGGTGCTACTGCTCGATGAGGAAGAAGAGTCATCAGGTTGGCCTCCTTCTCCACTGGAATTGGAGTCAACAGTTGCGGCACTATCTTCTATTGATGGAGTATCCCATGTGAACGAATGTACAATGGGATCCGAGAGCAGTCACCCTCCACGGAGCGTCATTGCACGATTTCCCTCGACGGCGTCATAGTGTCGGATCATGTGGAAACCAGATACCGAGACGTCCAGACGGGGCTTATAATGCTGGTTTAAAAACCGAGCAGTACTAACTCCGCCTGGACCTATTAGGAAATCGGTGAGGTAAATGCGTTCGAGATGGATATACTCTACTGTAACCTCTGTGTTTGTCTGCTGCGATACGCAAAGCAGACCAACCAGCAGGCCAGAGAGTATCCCCAGACCGACCACCCCTGGAGTGTCAAGGTTGCCGCGAAACTCTAACTTGATCCCCGAGTACCCTATCTCAACCATCATGGCATGAGGATAGAACACTCGTAGGGAGAAAAGTAGATGTTTTGCGAAAACCTCACATTTGGGGCAACATACGAACCTCACCGAATGACACCAATAGTTCAGGTCTTCCTCGATGGTCTCCTCAGGCACACGGTGTGGTTCAAACTCTGTCAGGAACATCTCCCTGTTCGACTCCCCAGAGATCCGATAAAACAGAGAGAACAGTCGGTGTAGCGTATAATAGAGACGTGCCTCGCACGGACATTCTTGAAAGGGGTGAATTTTACTGAGAACCTGATTACCTATAAACCAGGTCTCATTTACATCCACCCTTCCGTGCGACGTGAACATCCTATCATTCAGATACACGATCGACATGTTTTCGAGAGGATATCCGCACAGAGAAAAAATTTGTTTGTTTGAAAAACCCAAACTACACAACCACCAGCACGTCACTGACACTTGGAAAAAAATCTGATAAAAATAAGTTTGAAAAAATTTTTTTTTACACGAAAAAATTGGAAAAATATAAAAAATATACGTAAAAGTGGAAAAAATAACACGTAAAATAGCGTAAAACGGTAAAGCAAAGACAGAATACTGACGAAAGAAATAAAATTAGTAATTTTATATTAACAATTTGACCGAGATTCATAACTTGGATATCGGAAAAATTTATCTCCCCCTTTACCCCAACCTACGAATATCAAAACAAATCAGTAATATGCATAATCCATTTTCTCGTAAATAACTTAGACGTTGCATTCTTTCTGTTTCAGAAAATGTATACGAATCTACTTTTCTATTTCGCAATAATTATTTCTTCGACTAGTATTGTGCAAAGAACATCGTCTGACCCATATAGGATTACAACGGCGTCAACTGGCGCTTATTTTCAAGAAATAAGCAATATTTTTGTATATTCTAAATCTGCCCCAATAATTTACTCCATTAAGCTAGACTTGCATGAATCAGCAGATAAATTATTAGAAACAAACTTTAAACACCGGTTGTGCAATGAAACAACCTGGAAAAATTGCAAATATGCAGAAATGGCAAAACGATTAAAAAATGCTATTACAAATCTGAAAGAACAAAATACCGCAATGATACAAGATTTCTATTCGACACCATCGTCTATTCGAAGCAAACGAAGCGTATTCACCCCGATCAGATCTTTCTTCGGAGATGCGCTACGCTTTTGCTGTCGAGTACTAAATTTTAGAGATGGACGAAACTTCTTGGCGAATGAAATCTCGTTGAAAGAAGAATATGATATTATAAAAAACCAATTGCTAACTGAGCATGCAGCTTTAGTAAATACGTCTACTAATCTGCATAGCTTCATTGACCATACAAATAATTTTATGACAAGATTTATCTCGCATACAAATTCTTTTATGGAAAATTCACTAGAAGAACACGAACTTCTAATCTCCCTAAACTATATACAAGGATTCTATGATAACTACCTGATAAACACGTTAAGATTATCAAACATCCTAACGTCTTGTAAATCTCATATGATACCATCTTCAATTATCTCAAAGGAAATATTAGAAAAAGATTTAGTAAAACTTTCGAAAATTACGGAAAATCTAGGACTCGACCTAGCAATCCCCATTAAGGATAGTCAAAACTATTATCACGCTGAACTTGTAAATTGTAACTTCTTTAAAAATACTTTAGAGCTAGAAATTAAAATTCCCCTAAAACAATTAGATTCAAAATATGAAATTTACGACTTCATTCCCCTCACATTCAAAAGTCATTCTAATGAATTGTGTAGCTGGGATCAAGAACCATCTTTGATTATCCATGAAATCAGAACAAATTCTGTCCGTTATATTAGTGGAACCAACCTCCATTACTGTAACTCAGATAAACCATTATGCTTCCTTCCGTCTAACAGAGGAAGTGATAAATTGTCCTCATGTGCAAAGAACCTTTTCTTTCAGGACCTAAATCAAAATCTATTACAATCTTGCTCATTTAAATGCAATCCTAATAATAATCAAACATTGGTGCACCCTATTGGACACACCAAGTTTGCTATAGTAAATTTTAATTCCCTCGTAGCAACTAATTCCGTTACAAAAAAATCTGAAAAATTAAAAATAAATAATAATTCACCCGGAACTTTTATTCTGGATGTACCGTGTCATATTCAAATTGAGAATATTGACGAAAACAACAAAAATACTGTAATTATCCCAATAGAAATCCCCTGTCTCTCTGAATCGTTAGAAGAGACTATCAAAATCGAAAACCATTTACCACTTCTATGGACATATTTTTCTGATTCTATAGAACCTTTTGATCTTGCCATTGATCTGGCAACAACAAAGGTCTACAACCCCAATTGGAAAAACTTTGTTCCTCACACTGTTCCCATGAACAATCTGGAGAACAAAATTAAATCCATCAAACTTCAAATACCCGATCAAAGCTTCAATGATTATATAACTTTTATAAATGAAATGTTCCTAATATGGTTAAGTGCAATCTCACTTATTTTAATGATTATTATAGTATACTTAAAATTAACCTGCCATCAAAATTGTGCAAACTTAACGAAAAGCACAGCATTATAAAAATTACGCAAAATAATACGATATACTAATTAGCTATATATATACATAAGAAAAAATTTGTTACTCATAACCAATATTCATAAAATATTTTATTCCAAAGATATATATCTATATTCGCATTATATGACATAATTTTAATCATGCATAATTAATAAGAAATATGTACTTGTTGGATAGACTTTGGAAAATTTTTTTTTTTTCCCTATTTTTTTTGTTCCCCCCGGAGAATTGTGTAACGTATATTTTCGTCTATTTTTAGAGATGACGAACATATTCGTTCACTCATTTTCAAATACCAAAAATGTAGATATTTGTCAACAATTATCATCCTATAACTCTTTATAAACATCCACTAAATTACCCGTATTTAATTTTATGTATATAGATATACTGTCTGTATATTCATGACCTAGTTGTACCTGTCCCTCGAGTACTCGACGAGTCAGCACAACCCTATAATAACAACACCCTACCTCACTTTACCTATCCGACACGTACGTTTTCATACCCTGAACGAGTATATAATCCCTCGATTCAGTTGTATAGTTGTTCAGTCCAACACAGTTCCTCGACAGCTACTTCTTAGTACCTGGAACCTCTCTAGTAGAAGTCTCTAGTGAACAGTTAGTTTTGCTTGTTGAATTGTGATCGTATATGTATAAATATTAACGTATATTATTGTACCTGTATGTACAAATTATTATATTATTAAATGTGTAAACTCACTCTTGTGTTTTAAAATATTATTGAGTCTCAAACAAATGTTAAGGTCCACTATAGTTTGTGGATGATAAACTTGAATTTATTCTAGAAATATTACTACTTTAAGTACGTGATATTTCGTGTATGGTGTACTCCCGAAAGTGGTCTTAATTAGGTACTTTACCACCTCTTTTGGCCGTTACAATATAAAACTTTGTTTGAGAAAAATAATTACATGTGAGAATACAGAATACTGATGTTCATTGAACCTTCCCCCTGAAAACATATTATCTATGATGACAAAATCCAACAAATCAAAATCCACCTTACATTTTTACATTATCTAGACATAAGAAATTTTTTAATCTCTGCTCACTAAATTCTCTCATCATTGCTGCTTTATTGAAGAAAAAATGTAGGTAGCTTCAAAACTTCCATATCTATGATCAATAAGCATTTCCTCCTCCTCTACTTCTTCATTTTCATCATCCACACATGTATCCTCGAAATAACAATTTTACTTGAAGTACCAGTAAATGTATTATGATGATATTAATAATTCACCTTCTTCTATCCCAAATAATATTACCTCTTGTTTTCTCTTCTTCCTTCTATTAATGTTTCCATGGTAAATAGGTAAAGATTGTTTTAATTCCTTCTATCAATATTAATATAATCTAATAATTTCCATCTAGCCACCAAAAAGAAGAACTTAATAAGTAACATTTATACTAATTGATCTCTCGGTGGCGATTAATACACTATTGTTCTTCATTTTTTCATTGGACTAATTCTTTAACCACTTGAAGGCAATGTGATAACATTTTCATTTGTTTCTATTATCAAATTTTGATAACTAAAAAAATTAATTGATATATCTTGCCACAAACTATTAAAATTGTTTTCTTAGCATGAAATTTCCTTTTTTGCCCGATCGATTTTGGTAATACTATCGATATGTCGAGATTAAATACAAAACACATGGAAAATATTTCAATATATTATCAATAATTTTGGAAAAAAAATTGCAAAGAAGGAAGGAAAAATGACAATCGAATGTAAAACGCAACCTGGGTACCAAAAATAAAAATGTTATCACATTAAAAAATGGTTAATGATAAAAATTTGTTACAGGCTAAATTATATTTATAAACCAATTAATTATAGAATTATCTATAATTGCAACTTTCTTGACTGTACACCGAGTAATTATTTATAAAGAAGTTACCTTAGGTATATAATGTGTTTGTGTCTTTCTCTGTGTACATGTGTATAAATTCATCCAGGTTTTCCTTATTTGAATATTACACAATAAACTTTTTTTTTGCTTATTTGAAAATTTGGCTCTTTGTTATAAATTTCTCAATATTTGACAAAAATATCATAAATTTTGAAAAACATGTAAAAATTAAGCCATTTCACCCCCCCCCCAAGTGATACTGCTTCGCTGGGTGCCTGTTACTGGCTGAAATACGTTTTTACTCGTATATACATTATTATAGGTATACTATATTTATATTGAAAAAAACAGGTGAAGTGGCTTACTTTTTTTTTAATCTATATATTCACTCATCTATGTCAGAATGGGAGTATATCTTACTCCTTGTTTTCCTAACATCGATATTTTTTCATTGAGAGCTGTTCACTTTTTTCATTTTTAAGTCACATACCTGTTAACTTGAAAAAAATTGTTTTTTTAGAAAACTTTGGAAAAATATTATACGGTAGGTGTCTTTGGTACTAGACATCAAGAAACATAAACGTTTCCACTTGTAAGTTATGGCTATTCCGTTTTGCAGTCCCCTAAAAAAAAGCTTTGTGGAATAAAATGTTCGATAGCTTTTAACTCCAAAACTATGATACCTGTAAAAAATGTGTAAATGACCTAATTTTTATAAAATTTTATGGGAAAATTTTTCGATAAAATTTTCTGTACAATTGACCATTAAGCGAGAAAATAGGAAAACAGTTGTGAAGTAAATCGTTCAAATCATCTTGAGGCAGAGGGGAAGTATCAACTTGGAAGGTTCTAAGTATTCCCTTTTATATAGTTAGCCTCCTAATACAACAATTTTCGAGAGGCAAAATATTATTTTCATTTTTTCGAAGAAAAACAGGGGTGGTGGTAATGTGAGAATTGTAATTTTGTCGCATGGAAAAAAATACGCCACATTACTTGTTAAGAAAAAAGTTCACCAAATTACCTTTAAATATATATGTTAGGATTAGAAACCAAAATCTCATTATGCACAAAAAATGCTCAGAACGCATTCTGGCTGTTTTTAAATACTCAGAACGCTGTTCTGAGCTATAGGCTAATACTACAACACAAATTTTGTGTTGTGGTCTTTGACTATATAGTGTTGGACCAGTAAAGCTCCATAAGACCAATGTACTCTTTAATTTCAAGACATGCTGGAAAAAAAGTAGGTAACCCTGGCGTACCTTCTGCGTATTTTTGACATTTTCCTTAAATTCACGAATTTAGAATACATCTGATAAAGGTATCGCTTAAATTCACAGTAATAGTGTATATAAAAACTAAGTAAAGTACTTCAAAAGGTACACTCTGATTGCCTATTTAGCGCTGGTTTTTCTAACAGAAATCATCTTTCTTTACTGTCCAACTTTACATAGTCAAAGGTTATGGTATTAGCTTAAATTCACAGAATGCGTTGTAGAATTTTCTCAATTCCACGATGTGTTCGATACGTTACTGTTATCACCACAGTACAAATTCGCATTATTGTCGCATTTGATCGAAAGGAAAGGAACTGAGTGTTGTGGATGTTTTTCAATACCACCATGCGTTCTTTGCATTACTTAATCATTTGAAAAACAAAAAAATTCTAATCTGTATCCAATTCCTACACTTCAGATTTCAAAAATGTTTGTATCAAACCAAAACACAGCAATGAGAATATGGAAATATCATCTGGATTATAATCATTTTTTCAAAAATTTAAAGATTAGTTTTAAAAATATCCTAAAGAAAACATAGACAAATTTACAGATGATATCGTTTAATTGATAGATGGAAACCTAGGGTAATACCACAACACAAATTTCACGTTGTACTTAGTATTAGTTTATGGCTCAGAATGCTTTCTGAGCATTTAAAAACAGCCAGAATGTGTTCTGAGCATTTTTTGTCCATTGTGTGATTTCAGTTTCTATCCCTAACATACATATACATAATAAATTGAAGTTGCTTTTTTTTGTCGCAGGATCACGCACCTACCACTGGACTGATTTTCACAAAATTTTAACCTTTCGTAGGTGTCTATACTTAAATGGTTTCTATCGAGTATCATTTTAAAAGCTTTATTCTGAGAGTTGTAATTGAGTTAGAAAGTTTCAGTTTTAAGTCTGTTCTTTCAGTTTTTCTACTCAATGTTTTTTGTGTTGTTTTTGTATATTGTGGGGATTAGTCTACTTGCAAGAGGCTAGAGGCTCAGCCTCTCGATGGCAGTTGTCATCCTATGATGACCAAACTTGTGCACTGCATGTAAAACATACTATGCATTTATATGTACGTACTTGCAAAACATTGTAAGTATGACATAATATTCAATCTGTGATGAATCAATGAATTACATCTCAGATGATGTCATGATCCATCTGATTAGTGCACTTGCCATATTTTACACATATCTATAGCAATGGTAAAATACATAGAAATTAGTCATTACACACAGGTACATATTCCTTATGTAAGAGTAAACATTTCTTTCAGTTATGAAAGCTATTTGTTTATTTTGTAAATGACTAGCAAAAGTTACTGTGGCTTTGGATGTAGGTAGCTCTGTCTACATTGAAATCATAGAACCAAATAGAATCTGTGTGTTAGGCAACCAAATCTTTTCTCAGTACTATTAATCCCTTTTTTTAACATTTTCGAGCCTGCTCTTTTTTCCTATGCTCTGTCCCTACAGACTATGGACGTGTGGTACACGTCATATGGTTTCATTTCATAAAGACTGGGTTCTAATTTGTTGTCCTGTTTACACAGACTATGGACATGTGGGACACGTCCTTCTAATTTTTCCCACAAAACTGGGCTTTTTTGATGGTTTTAGAAAAAATTATTCTCAAGAATCAGAAAGTTTTATGGTTAATTTAAGGAATTAATTTTGATGAGTAATGTTTGAACTAGAAGATTCTGCTGTCCAAATCATTATCACTATTTTTATTGAGTTCTGATACTGAATCCAAAATTGTTAATTTTTTATGAAAAAAAAATTTTAACTAGAAGATAAATGAGGTTTTTCACAAAATTTTATGGAGAAAAAAGAAAAATATTTATTCAAACTCAAAAAAAAGGTCAATCATCTTGTACATAATATTGGGCTTTAGTATGAAACAAGGTAAAACAATGGGGCAGTGGGTGAACTTTGTAAGTAAACATTCCACGTTCAGTCACAGATAATGTATAATAAAAGCAACCAGAACATCATTTACAGGTGTCATCCTGTAAGAAATTCAACGCTGAATTCGATTTTACAGACAAAAAATGTGTGGGATGTGTTCCTGATTTTACATATATTTTCAAAATTGAAAACATATCCCACATGTCCATCATCTGCATAGACAGAGCACCTCATTTGAGTCCAGTCTCCTAGAGATAAAATGAATAACGTGTCCCACACATCCATCGTCTGTAAAGACAAGAAACATTTTTGTAATCCAGTCTTCTTGGAGTAAAAACCAAAAACGTGTATGGCACATCCATCATCCTATAAGTGTTAATGCCTAACCATATACAAAGCTTACTGGGGCAATTAGACAGAGGCTAAGCTGTACCCTATATAGTCCATAACATGCATAATATCAGAGAGTTTGTAAGTATATACATTTCTCCCATTTTAGCATCGGTTTGTAAATGTAGACACACATCGTCTGTATGAATGCATACAGATGATGTATTTTGTTCTAAGTGCAATGCACTGTTTATTTGGGTCATGTATTAGGTCTGCAACCCATCTATCAACTCAAGGCCAAGCCTGGAAGGAGGGAAATGAAAATTTCCCCACAATCACTCCTCCCCTAGATTTTCATTCAGGAAAAACAAAGTCCAGTCATACCAAAATTGTTGGGGGACATTAGACTGATATGTGTATGTGTTTAGATCAGTCTGTATGGTTGAATTTCCAAAGTTCAGTGTGTAACTACCAATTTTTGTCTTTTGGCAATTTAGACAAACACAAGCCCAGTGGTTAGAGTCTTTTTGATGTTGGGCCATGCAAATCTCGAAGTCATGAGTTTGGTTGTACTTCTAGGTCCATTGTGTGAAAGTTTGTGTAAATGGAATATTTAGTCATTCTAAATCTTGGGGTACATCACACATATCACACATATGCATGATGTTTGTGCCAGGAAGTCTTCTATATCTCAGTTGTAAATTTGATTTTTCTGAAGATATTAAGTTCATTTCAATTGCAGTTTTAGCATCATGATGGTATTAAGACAGATTATATATGGCTCAGAGCATCAGCTGGTGTATTTAGTTCTCCTTTAATATACTGGATGTCTGTAGTAAATAGGTTTTTGAATTTAAGATGTCTCATTTGTCGTGGCGATGCATGGTTTGCTTTTTGCTAGAAGGTGTGTGTGATTAGTAGGTGGTCTGTATACGCAGATCAGCATTATGCTTAAAATACCTGATAGCAGCATTTATCACCAATAACTCCCTACCATATGTGCTAGTTTTTCTCAGCCTTTGAACATTTTCTCAAAAAAATGCTAATGGCTGATTTTGTTCATTTTCAATTTGGTACAGCGTTGCACCAATTGCAAAGTCTGATGCATCTTGCTATGGATAAAGGCAGATTATCATTAGGGTGAGCTAACAGATTTGCATTAGCCAGCATGTTTTTGACATTTTGAAATGCTATGTCTGTTTCATTTGTCCAAATTACAGGAGTTTTGTCATATTGATCTTAATTAGATCAAATAATTTGCCTTGTTTGGCAGAAGTGTTGTTTATGCAGTGTCTGTAAAAATTTGTCAGTTTTAAGAAACATATAAGTTTAGCAACTGTTTTTGGTTTAAGAAACTTCAAAATTAGCTTAACCTGGACTTTTTGAGAAGCAGGACCAGCAGAAGTAATGTTGTACCTAAGAAAATCAATATTTATTTTGCATATTCACATTTATCAGGATTGATAGTTGAACAGGCAGTGTGCAGATGCTGTAGTACAGTTCTTGCTTTCTTCTCATGTTCTTCAATACTACCATTAGAACATATGTAAATGTCATCAATGTAGGTATACGTATGTTGTATGTCTCTCAAAACACCATTTATAAAGAGCTGGAATGTTTGTGCAGAGTTTCTAAGTCCAAATGGCATTCAGTGATATTCAAATTGTCAAAATGGAGTTATCAATACAGTTTTAGGTGTATAATTTTTGGCCATTGATATCTGGTGAAAAGCACAGTTGATATCAGTTTTTGTAAATATATCTTTTCCTTTCATATTTAAATTGAAACCCATAGTATTTGGAGCAGGATATCAATCAGGTTTAATTTAGGCATTAAAGCATCTATAATCTCCCACAACTCACCATTTACTTGCTGACCTTGAAATGATATGAATGGGTGAACTCCATGAGCTATTTGAAGGTCTACAAGCTTATTTTTTAACCATTTTATCAAATATATCCTTGGCTACTTTCAATCTATCTGAAGCTAAGCGTCTTACTTCTGTTACACATGGTTGTCTTGTCGTACAATTTCAATTATATGAATTGTGTTTTATTTATATTTTGGATTAGGATTGAAGGTTAGTTCAGTTATTCCTGGGAAATCTTTTAATATTTTAACAAAATTATTATCTGTTTGCATGCAAGCTTCTATTTTTCTATAAATTTGATAATTTTTTGTTTTACCTTTAATAAAATTACCAGTTGTTGAATGTAGTAGTTTTTTATTTTTGAAATCTACTAGTAATCTAAAATTGGCAAAATAATCAGCACATAATATGAAATGTTTAACATCAGCTATGGTGAAAGTCCGTTTCATCTCTCTATTGAAACCAAGATTTACTTTACATTTTTTAGTTCCAAATCCTAAGAAACTATGGTTATCTACTGCACTTAATTGGGGTTTTGGAGAATATTTCTTTTGTTTCATTTTTGCAGGCAGTAAACTTATATCTGAACTGGAATCAGCCAGAAATTTTCTCCATTTTGACTTGTCCTGTATAAACAGGCAGTAAGGGTAGTTTTTGGGATGGTTGGAGCCTGCTGAAATGACCAGTTGTTCTAGTTTGCCTTGTCTGGAGATTCAGTTTGTTTATCTCTAACTTAGTCTAATTCTGAGTGTAACTCTTTTTTCTTTTGCTCATTTTTACCATTCTCTCAACATAGAATGGACAAGTTTTACAAGTTCAGGAATTTTCTTCTTATTTATTATGGTGAAAATGGTAATCATCTCTGCAATTTGAATTTTTGTATTTAGGTCTAGATTTAGATCTCTCTGTTGGCTTTTGGACAGGCCTGCTCCTTAAATTGGAATCTATTCTACAATCACAAGATATAGAATTTCAATCTCTCCATTTTCTATTTTTCAAACAGCTATTTCAGTTTCCTCTATAATTGCTGTTATTGTTGTTATTATTATTTTTGTGTTTGTTCTCTATTTTAATTTAAATGCAGCAATTTCAGCTTTCAATTCTGCTATTTCACTTTTTTCTGCTAATATAGTACTAACTACAGTTTTTCCTGAGTATTCTAATTCTCGTTCACAGGCTTTATCCAAATTTATTTCGGCTTCATCACTGATAGAATTTGTTAGATTTAGAACTCAAAGTGATTTTACCACTGATGTTGGTATTTGTTGGCAGAATCAGTCAGCAATAATCATGGAGGATACATGATTATCACCTTTTTTTCATGAGTTTTGCCATGAATACAGTAGGCCTGTTATTCCCAATAGACATACCTCTCATAAGTTCTTGAATTTCCTCTTGAGCAGTGATGCCAAATGCTGTTCTTATTTTTTTGTAGAACCAAATGTAGGAATCTTCTGCTCTGTATGGACATTCCATTATGTCTGGACAAGTTTTTATAATTTGTGTAAGCATGTTTCCACATAACTGTTTGTATCTATGCTCTCGAGGAATTTCCTCAAGTTGGAAAGAGGCAGTCAGTTGTATAAACTAAGTTTCTTTATCTTTTGAAGAAACTCTGGAAGTTGGATTCGTTTTTTGTGTATATTATTTTTGGCCGTTTCTTCACCTTTTCTTTTATTGAATTCAGATATGGCTTTAGGAACTACATCTTTCATATACGGATTGATTATTTCATTTGGGCTTGTTTTTCTGCACACACACTTAATTATTTTTCTTCTGGAGTTTCATTTGTCATATTTCCAGATAAATTAGGTTCTTTATTAGATTTCAAAATTATTTTTACTATTTTGCCATTTCAAAGTGTTCAAAAACTCAGTTTTACAAATTTTAATAAACAAAATATATTTTAAAAATTTATTTTATTTTTACCGACTGTGTCAGAGGGAGGTATTGTGTTTGGCTTTGTTCCTGGCAATCTAACAAAATTTTGTGCCACACTACAGCATTCAATATTCATCGTACAAATAAGAAATAGGTCTCAAAAAATTTGTATTTTCAAGGTGAGTAACACTGGCCAAAAAAAATTGAAAAATTCCCCATACCAGACCCACAATTTTGATTCAAAATTTGGGGATTTTTTCAACACAAAAAGCAACATAACCAATCACAATCCAAGATTCAACATATAAGGAAATAACGCATGCTGATTGGGTCTCCCAAAAGTTCTTATAGTTATATGAATATTTCAAATATTACCACTTCTCCCAGTAATATATTAGCACCAGTAGATGTATTATGTAGGATTAGCTCATTTAAAGTCTACTGATATTTGCTGAATAATAGTTATAATGAAAAATAATATCAGGAAGGCATATGTTGGAAAACAAACTGTGATTGGCTCATTTAAAGTCCGTTGATATATCTGCTTCAAAATAATAATTATGACAGAAAATGAAAATATCTTGTTTTTCAAATTCCCTTAAACAAACCAATCATGAAGGTGTATTGAAAAATGAATTGTGACTGGCT
This sequence comes from Ericerus pela, assembly GCA_011428145.1. Taxonomy (NCBI): domain Eukaryota; kingdom Metazoa; phylum Arthropoda; class Insecta; order Hemiptera; family Coccidae; genus Ericerus; species Ericerus pela. The sequence goes on from WOFM01000484.1 coordinate 211,534, forward strand.
CATTTAAAGTCCGTTGATATATCTGCTTGATAATAATAATTATGAAAAAAAATAAAAGTACCATATTTTTCAAATTCCCTTAAACCAATCAATCAGGAAGGTGTATTGAAAAACCAAATGTGACTGGCTCCTTTAAAGTCCGTCGACTTATCTGCTTGAAAATAATAATTATGAGAAAAAATGAAAAGACCATGTTTTTCTAATTCTCTTAAAACAACCAATCAGGAAGGTGTACTAAAACATGAATTGTGACTGGCTCCTTTAAAGTCCGTTGATATATCTGCTTAAAAATAATAATTATGAGAAAAAATGAAAACAAGATGTTTACAGAATGCCTTAAACCAACCAATCATGAAGGAGTACGGAAAATTGAACTGTGATTGGCTCATTTATAGTCCGTTGATATATCTACTTGAAAATAATAATTATGAGAGAAAATAAAAGGATGATGTTTTGCTAATTCCCTTAAACCAACCAATCAGGAAGGTATATTGAAAAACGAAATGTGACTGGCTCCTTTAAAGTCCGTTGACTTATCTCCTTGAAAATAATAATTATGAGAGAAAATGAAAAGACAATGTTTTTCGAATTCCCTTAAACAAACCAATCCTGAAGGTGTATTGAAAAATGAATTGTGACTGGCTCATTTAAAGTCCACTGACTTATCTGCTTCAAAATAATAATTATGAGAAATAATTAAATTTTTGAAAAAAAAAATGAAACCGACTGCGTTTAGGAACATAAAGCATAATAGAACTAAAATGTTGAAAACAAGTTTTCCAGGTTTGGTAATAGTAATTTTTTATAAAATGGATTCACAACTAACGCAGTCGCTGGCACAAATATCTTTCAAGTTACATACATACACACACACACACACACACACACACACACACACACACACACACACACACACACACACACACACATATACAAACATACATACATACATATGTATGTATGTATGTATATGTATATATATATAAAATACAAAATTTTTAAATGAAGCAATTAGATTTCATTTTATTACATATTTCTCTGATGCAATTTGTGGTAAATTTAACATAGATTTAACAATATTCTAATACACAACATTATTACATCTATTTAAAACATTGGGGTACTAATTGTTAAGAATGTTTAAATTACTTATATATCCAATGTGTCAAAAACTCTCCACTCGCCTATTGATTTTAATCCAGTATTGATCTTCATATTAATATCAAAAGCTATTTGTGCCAGCGACTGTGTTAGTTGTGAATCCATTTTATAAAAAATTACTATTACCAAACCTAGAAAACTTGTTTTCAACATTTTAGTTCTATTATTCTTTATGTTCCTAAACTCGGTTTCATTTTTTTTTTTCAAAAATTTAATTATTCTATATGTATTAGAATGTATTTTGTGTTCCTACCAAGATTTTACTAAGTTTGTTAATCCTTCAAAATTTGGAAAAACATTTATTTTAGGTTTGGTGGAGTAAATTTTCTACTAGTCTGTGAGGCTCTAAAAGTCTGAAGTCCCACCAGCTATTTGTAGCCAATGTCCAAAATTGTATCTGAGTGGCTCTTATCAACAAAGAAATTTCTCGCTTGATAAGCATTTTTATGCCTGAGCGTTTCCATGCTACAAACCACCGATAATCACTTTGGCTTTTGATGTAAGTAGCTCTACCTACATTGGGTTTATAGAACCAGATAGGATCTGCATGTTGGGTGTGTAAATCTTTTTTCGGTGTTCGTAGCCAGCTGGTTTAATGCTTAATCATACACAATGCATTCTTGGAAAGCTGGACAAAGGCTAAGCGGCACCCTATATGGTCCGCAACACGCTTAGTATCAGCGAGTATGTAAGTACATACATACTTACTTGCCTCCCATTTTAGTGTCTACAGATAAATGTAGACGCGCAACGTCTGTTTGAGTGCATACAAACAATATATTTTGTTTTAAGTGCAATGCATTATTTATTTGTCGGCGACGACCCATCTGTGGACGCATGGCCGAACCCCGTAGGAGGGAGATGAGAGAAACAACGCCACAGTAGCTGCTACCAGGAACTGTACGGAGTGTCTGTGTTGGGCATTTCTTTAGTTACTGCCGTACAAAAGGTCCGCATTTGTATGCCTGCTTTTTTTGGGTGAAAGCTTGTTTTAATCTTTTTTCGTTATGGCTTGTTTGAAAACAAGAAACTCGACTGAATGTTAAAAAATTTGCGTGTAAATACAACAGCGAGAGTAATAATACTGTATATTGCTCGCATATTAGTGTGTGCATTTTATTTATACTACACCTACAGAGAGATTCTTTTGAAAACTTTAAACTTTGCATCGTCTGTTCGGACAATTTTGGCAGAAAAATGTTCTTGATGTAAGTTCAAAGTGAACTTTTGTTTTTTTATTAATTTTATTTTTCAATTCTTTGGCCATGCGATTTATACTCGCGGTTGAAGCACCAGGGCCGACAGAATTTTTTCAAGAGTTGGTATATATTTATTTTTAATAAAATTATTGTATTAACAAAATGTGAAACTGAAAAACAAATTATACACGTATATTCTTGTTATAATTTGGGTCCGATAACTTTATTTCGGCCCTCATGCCGTGTACTCCCGACAAATTTTGGAATTCAACCAAATACTGAAGGTATTTTGGTTTGAGCAAGGAAGAAAGTTATTCTAGCTTTTGCATCAGTCTTTTTGTTGAAACAAAATTAAAGTTTTAATTGAGAAAAATGGTCAACTTGTAAAAATATCAAAATTAAATTCATCAAAGTTTACAATTTTTTGCACTGAAAATACTCGTAATTTCTATTTCGGTAACTCACATCACGGTGGGAAATGTTTTTGTTTTGAAGATTAATTTTGCGCGAACAATCGTTTATTCATTTATTTTACACTACCGCGTGCCTTTCATTCGACGTCATTTGTTTTCTAAACTCTTTTTGTTCATCGCTCGAAAATTAAGAAAATGTAGGCTGCTATCGCCATAATTTATCCTACGAAAAATTTCCAAAATCAGGGTGCTTCAGATAAGTTTTTTCTTGCTTGAAGAAGTAATCGGTCTGTGCCTCTGTCTTTCCCCATTTGAAAAATTTTGGTTATCCAGTAAATTGCAAACCCGCCGCTGTTCGCTTTTATTCGAATTAAATTGTTATTCGAAAACAATTTTTCACACCAAATAGTTTTTGTTTATTTTAGACGTAGGAAACCTTATTCGGTGGGAATTGAATATGCGAAGTCGGCGTTTGTCGGAAAATGCAAAAACCTGGTGTTCTCTCATCCCCCTTTAATCTACGTATTTAATAAGCGAGCAGTTTTTTTGCACTCCCTTTTTCTCTGAAAGTATTGGACCAGTTTTATTGATACAGGTCTAATTTGAAATGGATTCACGTGTAGGTGCGCGGAATCTAATTTAAAAAAAAAAAAAAGAAAAAAATAAATAATAATAATAATAATAATAATAATAATAATAATAATAATAATAAAATAATAATTCTGGAAGAGTTAAAGCAAAGGCGGAAAAAGTAAAGGAACCCACAGACTGAAAATTCATGGGCCGCAGAAACTGATTTTGAGTAGGTATACAAGTTGTTATTCGATAACATAGGTAGGCTACTACTTAGCCTTAAATTTCTTTTTAGGTAGGCAGGAAAGAGGAAGGGAGTATCTAATTTAAAAAAGCGCAAAAATTGATCATTTTTTGTCTATGATATAAGCCTTGTTCATGTGACACTGTTTTACCAGCACTGGTAATGCTAGTTGACTGGTTCATTCAAACGATGTTGGTAAAAAAGTTGCTCTTCTTGTTGATTTCATTTGTATTCATTATTCAATTAATTTTCCATATTTTCAACCATAACTCATGAACTAACGAATGTATTTGTGTACAATTTTATTCAGATCATCCTCAAACATAATAGAACAACCTGTTAAATTTTCACTATTGGTTATTCTTTTGTTGTGGATAAAATTCGTTTGCAACAAATTGATTTGAACAGATTGTAAAATTCCTCCATATTTCCTAATTTTCAACTGTAACTCATCTACTAGAGAACGGTTTCAAACGAAATTTCTATGAAATAATCCTCGCACATTGTTTAGTGATGGAAAGAAGTAGTTCAAAATGCAACAGGAATAAATAAAGACAAATTGTCTCAAATTAAAAAACACTCTACCACTCTACTCACAAATATTTTCTAAACAATAGTTTAAGTTTTATGTCCAACTCTAATTAAGTCATTCAATTGATAACTTTGTAATAGAGATGAACTTTTCATTGAAAATTAATTTAAAAGATTTCTGTAAGTAATTGTGATAACTGATGATATTGGTAATATTCATGCTGTTTCACCATCTGGTAGTTCACACGATGCTATTCATCAGCTAGCTGGCATTCCAGCAGCATAAGTTGGAAAATTTCAACTTCACTAGCATGCTAACGCGCTGGTAAACCTGCCTATTCACATGGCGCTGCTCACTACTAAATAGCAAAAATTCTCTACCAGTGCTGGTAAAACAGCGTCGTGTGAATGAGACTATAGTTGCGTTTGACATGGCAAAAAAAAGCAGACTGAAAAACTTTTAAAGAGAGAGAGAGGCCATTCCGCTAATGTTGACTATATGCCCCATTAAAAAGCGAATGTGACTCGAACATTAGAAACAGGCCCTCTTAAAATTTTATAGGTCTGCTCTTTTTTTGCCATGTCAAACACAACTATAACTGTCCAGATTTTTTTTTTTTTTCTAAAATATAGGAAAGAGAAGGGGAAAATGTAATGTTTCTAAATACAAAAATGGATGGAGTGAATTATAGGCAAAAAAAAAGTAAAAGCACCCTCACAGAGGCTACATGTTGCAAGGAATTGAATTTTGAATAAATAAGATTGTTTTTCAGTGACATAGCTTTAACATTCTTTGAGGCAGAGGAGAGAGGTAAAGCAGAAAAATATAATTTCTAAAAACAAAAATAAGTGGAGGAGTGGAAATAGGGGCAAAAATAGTAAAGGACCTCCCCAGATTGAAAATTTGTGAGCGAGAAACTGATTTTTGAATAAATAATGTTGTGTTTCGGTGATGTAGTTGTCAAGTTTATTTTTGGGGGGAAAGGAGGAAATATATAATATAGTTGAAAACAAAACTGGCAGAGGTGCGAAAACACCGACAATAAAAATAAAGGCGCTCATAGGCTGAATATTCATGGGTGAGGAACTTATTCTTCAATGAATAACGTTTTTTTTTATTATGAGTAACTTAGCTACGAAGCTGTTTTTTAGCCAGGTGAAAGAAAAAAGGGAAAATTTTCAAGGAAGGTTTGGAAGTAGGCTTTTCAGTAATAAATTATAAAAAATTATAAAAATGCTCAACCACTATTCCCGATTTCTCTCCTGTCGGCTGAGACTGACAGACAGGATGGTTAATGATTTTTGTTTTCAAAATCCTAATAATCTGCATTATCATATGCTTTTATTCTACTTGCTTACAATTTCAATTTCACGAAGTGTTTAATGCAACTTCTGCAAGCAATCAGATTACAGTATTTCTTGTTATACAGTGTGTGCACCATATTTAAATATTTTATCATCTGCAAGTTGTAACGCAAAAGTAATGTGATTGATCCTCATGCTGTGAGGGGGGCTGGTTTGAATCCCAAGCTGGGCCTTATTTTTAATTTTTTTATAATTTAAAAATAATAATTACAGACCCATGCCCATGCTTTTATTATATAGAGAGTGTTAGGTTTCACCTGACACAACGTTCATCGCGCGTCTCATAAAAGTGTATTTAAAAAAATAATAATTTTTAACGTAATTATTTTTTTTATTAAGAAACTGAAATTGAAAATAAAAGACATAAAATGGCTCAAGAAATCAGCATAAGCTACTGCGTTTTCCCATTAGTGTGTGGTCTGAAGCTCAGTTCATTGTATTTTGTGTCTGTTCATGCATAGTGTCCTCAGTTGTGGAAATTTACTATCAAAACAATAATTAAATGCATTCATTTTCAGCTTCATAACAAGAAAACAATGTAGACTATTATGATTTTGAAAGGTGCCATACTTTTCCATCACCCTGTAACTCGACCCTTATTATAGTTACGAAAACAGTGTGCGAAAACTCTTTTTTAACAAATTAATTTTATGTATATTGTTTTTGTAGGAAGTATCCACTTACATTTTATGTCATTTAGTTATGGAGGGTGACCTAATGTCAAGTTTTTCTGGCAAATAATTGATATTTATATGACATGAACATGTTTTTATTGGGGTAAACTTACTCACTTTTTTTTTTTTTTTTTTTTTTTTTTTAAATTCTCTGGAACTGAAATATGACTCCGTGAAACAAGAATTTTCAAGATATCATGTGAAAATATGTGAAATTTTTCCATCAGACAGTTTGGATTTTTCATGAAATTGCTACTTTATTCGCCAAATTCGTTTGATACGTGAACGGGACCTGGGGGTAAGACCTGTGGAAAAATGCCGATCATGAGTCGTAGTTCAAGAATATATAGGTCACTCGAATTCTTCTGTACCCAAGATATATAATATATATTTATATAAAATTATATATATATATATATATATATATATATATAAAAGAAATTATATTTCCACTTTTTGCTCATTTTGGCATTTTTTGAAAGTCTATGAAGCCTCCGCCGTTTGACCTATGGCAAGGAAACTTGGATTAGTGTTAGAAGCTCTCATGGGCTACACATTCGTGTTAAAATTTTTGAAATTCAACGGCTAGTTTTGGAGAAAGAAGTTCTCAGAGTGTTGCAAACCCACCCTGTTAAGTCATCTCGATAACTCCCGTAAATTAAAAGATTTTGGCGTGAAATTTTTATGGCAGTTGGAGACGATTTGGGACTGGTTTGGTATTGAATTCGAGCGAAATCGGTCGACTGGTTTTCGAATGGCAGCAATTACAAAATTCTGACACTTTTGGAAAATACCTACACACCTATGGCGGTTGATGGGCGCCAGAGATATTTTCAATTACGGCTATTCTTTCGAATGCCACATCGTGTAATTTGTATTAACTCATTCTTCTCTCATTCGTTAAAAAATAACGTAATGAAGTTATCGTGGCAAAATCTGATTCGGGCTAAACTGTGGGCCCCTCCACCTCAACGATCATAAAATTTCTATAATGTAATTAGTCTGGCTTAATTTTCTTGTTTACAGGAACGTGATGGTTGCCCTCATTGATTAAGTTCGCCTCGCCTCTCTCATTTGTTTATTTATTCAACTTTTTTTTCGTCGTCATTGTCGACGGATTTGTGTACAAGTGACGAACAGCCGAGCGTGACCTGGACCGCTGTTTCTCTTTTGGTGATATTCGAGTCTTCGCGTCGAAAACAATTTTATTCGTTGTTTGCGGCCGGTTCAATGATGGATTCCACGGCAGTGGTACAAAATCGAAATTGTATTCAATTAGTTGACCAAGATTGACTTCGGTTTTCATAGCGAGTGCCTACGTACCTACGAGGGCCGTTTGCTGTGGAATGCACGATATTCTAATCTCATTCCTCTGTATGGTTGATCGACCTTTTCCCATTTCACGCTTCACGACGCTTTCTCGATACCTGGCTACCTACCTACCTACCTACTTACCGCCGTCCTTTGTTTATTTACGTCTGCAGCGATTACGCAGATCGTAGATACCTACGTTTGTTTTTTCATTTTTCGTGTCACACCGATGTCGACGTAGGTAGCCAGCCTACCTACAGCCATATTATCGAAAATCCGAAAGTTACGAGTACGTAGTGTACGATTTTCCTCTCTCATTTTGATGCTTCTCCTTCTCGCCGCCGACATCGCCCTCGGCGACCAGTACCCGAAATGACGAGTTGGTTGTTCATATTTTCTTTTTCTCTCTTTATTAAACTCGTTTTCGCCTTTCTCTGTAGCCCTCTCGGAGAGAGGGGGGGACGCAGCGACCCCGACATCTGTCTTATCGCGAGTATCTTAATAATACGCGTTGAGCTTTCCCGTGGCGTATCCAAGGAGAGGGAAATCAAATGATATGCGTGTCAGTACCTACCCCCTGTTTTTATTTCCCTCGTTTATATCCGGTTTTTTAAATTCACTTTTACGGAGGGGCCAGCGGTAGGAAATGACGAAAGTTATCCGTTTCATTTCAAAATAAAACTGTTGACAATGTTTTTCCTTTTTAACTTGATTTTTTTTAATGTCTATGCAAGTACAATGGTGAGTGAGTTTTTGGAACAGTGTATGGTGCCTATTGGTTTAGTACTTATTACCTACTTTTAGAAAAAATAATAAAGGAATAAGACGTAAATTTTTATCCGAGATAGTTGACTTTTGGCGTAGGTTTGGTAAAAATTTTGGAAATATTGCTCCACAGTTCAAAACAAAAACAAAAAAACTGATAGTTGTTTTTGAAATTTTTTCATTATTTGGAATTTAGGTTTTGGTATGTACCACACTTACCCTTCACTTTACCCTTCCTTTTGAACGTCCTCGTACGTATTTTAGACCACTAACTGTTTTCCGATGTTTTATTGTTATTCTCAAACACACCTATAGGCACCTGCCATTTTTTATGCCTTTGCTTTGATTTCACCCTATATTCGGCGTATCGAGAGTAGTAAAATCTACACTTTACGACACATCTAGATTGACACTTTTGGATGAATACTTTTGACTACTGGACTAACCAGAACATCTGTTTTTCCATGTTTTTCCATGTTTTTCCATGTTTTTCAATGTTTTTCTTATATTCTTCTTACTATACAAATACAGGTAAACATAAAAAAATAGTAGGTAGGTACATAAAAAGGTATTTAAAACTCTGTCTGGTCAAATATCGAGTACATTCCTTATTGAATCCTTTGTGAACCTAAACAGAAGTGCATGTATCCACAGGCGTCTTGTGTGAACCAGCTACTTGATATTTGCCCAAAATGTACCAAAATTTGTGGAAATCCATATGGTAAATTAAGGATTTTGACAGCCTTGCTTACTCCCCTAAGGGATGCCATTTCCCCTTGTCTGTCAGAACCCCCAGATTTGAGCTAACTACCTACTAAAGTCCAATTACAGAGAGACTTTACTTACTGATTGGCACTGGTTAGGCAAACACTTAGCTAAAATCTAACTCTTATAGAATTCATATTCTCTAGGTCTAACATCTTATATCGTTTTCTCATCTTGAATAAAGTCATAATCGATATTATATTAAGCCTAGTTAAAGCCAGTTGTAATAATTTTTATTAAGAGATTTTCTCGTGTACAAACGTGAATTTTAATTCATTAAAATTCCTCGTTTTGAGATAATTAAAATTTTCATATCATTTATCATCAAAATCGTCTTCAGTTGAGCTTCTCTCAACTCGGGACAAATATCATTGGAGTTATCTCTTAACAGTTTGTTTTTCGAATTGCAGATGAAAATTGGCAAAATGCGTTTCCTAGCGAAGTACTGCTGCACTACAGTTTTTTCTTCTAATACAGATCGAATAAAAAAACTTTTAACGCATGAATCGTGTGTCTGCCCATTGTATGTGTATACGTAGATATAAATGAATGATATTCAAATGTAGTGTTTGACCAGAGCTAATGCAGTCATATTTGTACTTAAATTGCAAAGTTCCATATTAAGGTTTTTTTCCCATTGCACGCTGCAGTTTGCGAATATTTACTAATGTGAGAGAAGTACAAACTTATAAAGACAGTACAGGACCCGGTTACTGCTACAGATATTTTCCGTGAGACCTCAAACTTCAGTCGAATATGAGCGACGCGAAAAATATACCATTTTTATTTGCCAATTTTGTAAGATTTACGCTACATTTTCCACTGTACCTTACAGAGGTTGCTTAGATCATTTCTTTAGGCTGCGGATGGACGCATTCGTGGAGAATAGTGAATGATGGTTTGATTGACCCGAAGTCGTGATTTCTCGTTAATATATTGCCTAAAAAATACCAACGTTTTTATCTAAAAATATTGCTTCATTGCATAGGTACTCCATTCGTCCAATAAATTCGATAAGTTGACAATGAAGGTCTCTTCTCGTGTTCAACCAGCCTGAACAGAAGTACCGATTTTTCTTCACATTGTGGCTTCTAGCTCCGTTTATTATTATTTTTTCCGCGTTGTTAACTATGAACCGTGTCAAAAGTTGAATAAAATGAAATTTGATGTATCATTGTTTTACTGAAAATTCATTTTTTCCTATAAATTCCCGGAGTAAATTGAAAAAAAAAATTCTTTTCTTTTCTTCGTCGTGGATTGTGGCAAAGAAAAAGGCCGGAAAACAAAGCACTTTTGGTGAAGCGGTTTGATAGGTTCGTTGGCATTTTTTTTTATGAAAAATCATGTTTCTCGACCGTGGATATTCTTTATTTTGGAGGTTATGAAAATCGCCATCAATTTAGATGTGTGAAAGAAAAACAAATTTCAAATGCCTTTCACTCACAATAATGTACGAAGACTGCTTATTTTGCTTGTTTACAGCAGGTTCGCAGAGTAATTTTTGTTATATATTTCTTAGCTAATTGTTTCATCATTTCCAGTGTAGCTTAGGTATGTGTATTATTTATTAATATTTATAATAATTTAAAAAAAAAAACAAAAAACAAAAAACAAAAAACAAAAAAACAATACACTTAAAACCTGGAGAACAACAGTTTAAGAATCAATTACAGGCTTTCTCTTGAATGTGTGTGGGAACTGCCATACCTTGCCTAATATAAAATACATTCGCCAGTTATAGTTGGCGGTGAGATGGCCATGCAGTTAAGTTCACCGCTTTTAGCTGGCAAAAATGTAGGTCCCAAAGTGGCAATTCTACTAATGCTTAGCAGGCACACTCGACTTAATAGCAAGGCGTACATGGCTTATGTAGTGATTCTGTAAAATGCGCAGTGAGCGCATTGCATCTTATGCTGCGTACGAGACTTTGTTTTGCTACCCTGGCTACGACACTGGCGTAGTTGGCTTTACTTTGCTATCTTATCATTATAATATTATAGTTCATTATTGGTTTGGTTCATTTTCCCAAAGGACCATTCATAAAATCGTTGAAATTTGAGATTTTGGGATAGAGCAAGGAAAATTATTTTAGTATCACCAAGATAAATCTGTGTGATAACAAATTAATACCACAAACATTATTGTCGAAGTATACAAATAACTACAACAACTTGTGAAATAGTAGAATCACATTTTTTTGGTAAGCTAGGTACGCTTGTTGCACTAATGAACAAACAATGCCATATACTCTTTGTGCGCCTCCTAAGCATTAGTAAAATTGCCACCCAAGTTTGATTCCCCAAACCAACAAAACCTACATCTGGTGACTCTTGATGTGTGTTGGACATGCATGCTCCATAGTGGTGCAAGGTGGAACTCACAACTCTCCTTTCTAACTTGAGTCTCCAATAGATGACACCCTATATAGTGGAAATAGAACCCATATAGGTAGTATAAGCCTGTGTTTATGGGTATGAGAGGCATTTCTGGCTCCGCCTAACCTCCCACAGCATCTAATATCGTTCAATTTGTGTTGAGTCTCTCTAGGGAGAGAGTGTGTGGGAACTGCTATATCTCGCCTAATATAAAATACATTTGCCAGTTATAGTTGGTGATGAGATGGCCGTGTGGTTAAGTTCACTGCTCTTAGCTGGAAAATATGTTGGTCCCATGTTTGATTCCTTGAACGGACAAAACCAACAGAGAGTATTTATGTTTTATTTTATGGAGAAAATCGCAAGTTTTCATATGCTGTGTCATGTTTTCTGTCAAAACTCATCGGATGAGATGGTTGCAGTGTTAAACTGTGCTTGGTCATGAATGGAAGCAGCTATTCTTTAACTACAACCAAAAACAGGAGCGCTTATATTTTAGTATTTTGTTAATTTTAGTCCACCAAATACATCAGATATTATTTATTTAATTCATTTTCCAGTGACTGAATACAATTTAATCCATAAATCTTTTCAGTTAGTTAAATTTATCTTCAATCCAATTTGGCCTCATTGTTTTGCTATTGATTTTTACAAATTTATATGCTAATTGGTGAGTTTCAGTATGACTCTTTACAACTATAAGTATGTGCATGACGATGATGAGAGATGAATGGCAATTTTAAGTTATTCTTGTTTTGATGTTTCTGAAAAAATATATAATAAATACATAATGTAGCTATTTATGACAATAATAAACAATGTAAACTTGATGCCAACAAAAAAAAACAAACAAACTAAAAATGAAGGCTCATCTGTTGTATCTTTGGCATCCTCATACCTGGTAGCAACGAGCCTTAGTTTTCTGTTGTAGTCAAACCATAACAAACACTACAAGCTGTTTTTTATCGTATTTCAGTAGAATTATTTTTCCTTTCTCTGTAAGTATCAGGATGTATTTATTATTCTGTACAAAATTATCACAAGTTTGATCTGTTTTGAACTTCTTGACCTAAGGCTTGATTGAAGTTTTAGGTCCAGTGTCTAGTTTCTTTAGAAATAGTCCCATAAATTTCCTTATCCCTAAGTATACTATTCACTGCATCTTTTACCTACTCATTTGAGTATTTTTCTTAGTTTATTGCTCCAATACCAATCAATGGTATCCTCAAAAGTTACATAAAATATTTAAAATGCATAAAGATAAAGAACTGCAAAATAGTTCATTTGACAGAAACAATAGTTGTTCCCCACGACCCCATACACACATTTTTAATTTTAATTTCCTAGCCAATATTGCATTAATTTCGAATAGCAGCTAATGATCTCATCATCTTATGTAATCTGTATCTTAATTATTCCGTCAATAAAATTAATACCTTACATTAATATCATCCACTCAAATTTGAATATATGGAAAAGAACCTTTGTGGCTGTAATTCATATTTAATCAAATTAAGGAATCTACCTACAGTATTATATAATGATATGATAAGAATTTTCCAGCCGCCATGTTGATGTTATTCCTCTTATAACTACGTGTAGATATCACATATACAGGATTTTACTTCAAATTTTTTATAAATCTGGCGCTTTATATAAAAATTTAATTGGTAATATATTGGTAGAAATATCAAAAGCAGAATGAGTGGACGCAGTGTCATGAACTGTTCGAATAGAAATTTGCGAGGTAAAAGATTACTTCGAGTCCTCGTAGACCCTGATGGGCGAGCTAACTGCAGGTTCGAAATTCAAGGAGGGACAAGTGAGAGCCCACGAGACTTGCAATTTCTAATAATAAATGATTAAATTTTGATGTAAATTGTAAGATTTGCATAAAATTTTAAGAAAAATCTTTACGTATACTATGTGATATCTGTAGGTCGTGATGAGAAGAATGACTTCAATGCAGATAAGTCCTGACTGGGGACTGAGTGGGTAAGTCACCCCCAGACAAAAAAATCAATCTGAAAATCGGCAAATTTTGAGGGCAGTCGCAGATCCTAGTATTTTTAACCAACTTCAAAACAAAAAAGGGAAGATATCAATTCGATCCCCATAAAGGCCGTAGGCTTTTTAAACTCTTTTATTTAATTTTATTTTGGAACAAAACTTAGACTTTTGATAACGCCCTACAGTCGCCGATTTTGTCTCCATGTTTTTTCAAGTATCAGTTTTTCCATCCTCAGTTAAGATCTCAGTTATTTTAATTTGCAGATTGCGTTAAGAGTTAAATAGGATATTAACATTAGCTGACTGTTAAATTTCTTGGCTGGCTATTGGAAAACCGGACCTTAGTTATGCTAACTGGATTAAGGTGTTACTGCTGCAGTCACCTATTTTTATTAGGTGCCAGAGACGAAAGTAACCGAGGTTTGATATTTTGGACGCTGATTTTGAATTTGGCATTCATTTTTTCATGTGACTCATTTCTCAACCCCCAAGGCTTCAAAAGGAGCCGAATTTTGAATTCATATATTTTATTGTGTGATACATCATTGAGTATGTTTTTTGGGACGCAATTGTTTCATTTGGCCTATTCCTTAACCTCCACAGGCTTTCAAAAGGAGCTAAATTTTGAATTCAAGTATTGTATTTTATGTTATATCATTGGACATGTTTTTTTGGGGTGCTGATGTCAAATTTGGAATTCATTTTTTCATTTTACCCATTCCCCAACCCCCTAAGGCTTCAAAAGGGACTCAGATTTTGAATTCACATATGGTATTGTGCGGTATATCATCGATTATGTTTTTTGGGGTGTTGATTTTAAACTTGACCTTATTTTTTTCCATTTGAGCCATGCTTTGAACCCAAGGAGGCTTTCAAAAGGAAGCCAAATTTGGAATTTCCATATTTCATTGTGTATTAAATTACAATATGTATTTTTTGAGGTTCCCTGGTTTTATATTAACTCTGTTTGATAGGATTACACTAACTTACACCAACTTACACCAGTAGGGATATTCCACAAATATTCAAGTAAAACTTGAAGCAAAGTCACATAACATTCCTACATTTGTGGAATCGCCCTCCTGGTGTAGGTAGGTATAAGTTGGTGTAGTCCTATCAAACAGAGCTAGTGATTGGCAGAGAGTAGTCTAGAGGGTTTTCCCTCAGTTCACAAAGAGAGAAAAAGTTAGAAAATGTTTGAGAATTTTTCTTTTACCCCTTTCACTTTTTAGCAATACTTTTTCAATACAAAGGCTCGGTAATAATGTGGAGTCTATATTCTGTACTCACATAGTAAGAAAATAAAAATTCGCTACATTACAGTCATAATACGTTGAGTTCCGTTATCGATGGTTGAAATTCAATTCCCTAAAAATTCCCCCATGTTTTCCTATGTTTAGTAATATTCAGTAGATAAAATTACGGAACTCAACGATGAATATTGAATAAGAATAGTGACGTGGAGGCGATCTGATTTTATAAGATAAGAGATATCTAGTGTGACGAGAATTGACAAACATATCTCTCTCCGTTTTTAGAACACTAAGTGACCAGTACGTTTTTTCGTGCACGTCTCCGAAGTAATAATGAAATAGTAAAAATAAATAAAGGTGTTGCTATAATTCAAAGAATCGTTTTTAATTTCTTTCGTTCTTATTAATATCGCTCATTACAATCGCGCTATGGAACTGGGAATGTAAAGCGGTAAGACATCTTCTCTTCGTAAGTTCGATCCACCATGAAAACCAGAACAATTCAACATACGGATCTTTAACATCAGAGACAAGAACTTTCAAACACTTGGTCATAATACCCGGTAATTATGGTGCTTCATTTAATTGATAATCAAAATGTAAAGAAGATCGTTCTCTTTGAATTAGGGCCCTTTAATAATAAATTATGGGGAGTTGTGTGAGGTATCATGAGGCAAGACCTCATGGTTTTAAGTGGTATGTAGGCTAGCTCGTTTCACACCGTTTTCCCTTCCTGATCTAGGATATTAGTATTTCTTGCGATCTGCGATCTTGGGCTGTCTCTTCAAAATTTCACCTCTTTCATCATTTCTAATTTAAACAAATTTCATAAACATGTGATTATCATTTTGGGACGTCACAATAAAAGTTTTACTTCCGTCTTGTGTACTAGGGCACACTAATATTTTTTATTCACTATTTTTGTCAGATTTTTATCCAGATTCTTATTACTCTTTGGTTTTTATATCCACTATAAAATGGTGTGTCAGTGGAACAAAATTACACACTAGAAAGTACAAAATAAAATGAATGAAAGTTTTTTAGGTAAACGCTTTCATTAAGTTAATTCGGTGAAAAAAGAAATAACGCTCTAAAAATAAGAAAATAAAATAAATTTTTTTATTTTGTTTGTATCATCCAGACATGGCATCAAATAAAATTGTTGGGTGGTTATACTTTGAAAAAGTAGTAAAGAATTGGAATTACCTCCGTCTCCCAGGTTAAATTGAGTTGACATGGAATGACAAGGATAAATTTGAATACATTCAATAATTCTTACATTCTTGTCCGCCCCACATTTCTGGATGATACGAACAAAATTATTTTTATTTTTATTTTTTTGCTTTAGCTTCGTGGGAAATAAATATTATTTCTGCGAAAGGTTGGCTGCAGTATTGGTATATTTTAAAATTGCAGTAGTGAGTAGAATAAAAGTTTATTATAAGAAAAATTATTTTATTTTTTTCTTAGGGAGTTATTTCTTTTTTACCAAATTAATTAAGTGTAATCGTTTTCTTTAAAAAAAATTTGATATATTTCTATCTTTTTTTTAGTTGGCAAATTTTAACACATTCATCGCCCCCTCTGAAAAATTCTTGGCTTGAAAATTCCCACAGTCTTGTTACAAATTCGTTACCAATGGTTTTTTTAATTGTCGGGCTGATTGCGATGAAATTTTCCCAAACCTGTTTTAATTTGCAATAGGAGCTTGACAGTGAGAAAATTACATGTTTTTATGTAGCTTACATAGCAACGAGCAGCATTCGCTTTTATATGATCAGCTCAAATTTCGGATTCCTTTATCCTTTGAATTTCTTTTCGACCAACTCACCAGTCATACAAAATAGTGGCATTTCAAAATTCTAACGTTTTTTGGAGTTGTATCTACTCAGTTGTAGTACGTATCTCCGAATGATGTTGAGTGTGTAATGATTATTAATTGTTGCGAATATGTGGCTTATGAAGAATTAGCCCCCTTTGATCATTAAAGAAAGATATGCATTATTTCTTCAGAGTTCTTTTCAGCGTGATTGAATTAAACTCGTCTGTTGTGCGACTGTAATTATCCTTCTTTTATTTGCAGGTTTGTAGCGATGAAGAAAGTATCTCGTGCGGTATTTCCAATTGCGAGAGTGAACACAGCGGTAAAAGTGATCCGAACGAGAATAGTGCGAATAACCAAACTATCACATGCTCAGACCCGAAATCACCTTACGCGTCTGTAAGTAAAAACTGGATTCTGATATTATCTACAAAAAAAAAAAAGTTTATTACTTTTATTTACTTATCTTGAGAAATGTATGTACGACTTTTTCATGATATTTCTGACTAATTGAATCACATAACTTTTCACACCTCTTCGTATAATAGAAGTTCCTCAGACATTAAACTGACTATACGTATAGCTGGAGGAGGTAAAACCATCCAGAGCACTTAAAAAATAAGAAAAAAATTGGGAATGAGTGGAAGTAAATGGAAAATAACGCGTTGGAGCCAGAAAATCGCCTAAAAAATTTTTTTGCTCGCTCCCCTCAGGAAATTGTACTATAAATTTATGAAAACCACTCGTGAGGTCATCCTGCGTATGCTGTATGTCCCTGCATATAAATGACATGACAAGTGAACGATGTAGATACAGGCCTACATGTATGAGCGCTAACCACTAAACAGTCTGAAAACAAAACAAATGTGCAAATTTTAGCACTTTTCTGTTCAACTTCTGCCGGTCTTTAGGCCAAATGCAAGAACGAATACCTACCTATTTAATTCTCACATTTTTTTCATTATAAATTATGTATCTATACATACATATACATTTTATGGCTATAACTTTGTCAAGATATGCAATTTTATTCTTAAGTTACTGATGATACGTATCGTTCTTGCATATGGGCCTATATATTTTTGCTCAATCGATCTTGGTGATTTATGCATGTCCTACACGCGCAACAATCCCTAGAATATACCGATTACATTATTATGTACTCTGCGTTTATTTTCTTAGTTTCTCGAACTTAATTAATGCCAGAGATCTTCACTTCAGCGATAGGGGACAAAGTTACGTACTAAAAAAGCTCTTTTTAGTCAGAATACTTCAAATTTTATTGTTTAAAAAATGTTTTTGTCGATTATTTCTTTTTTAATGCGGTAGTACCTATGCACTAAAAAAATGTGATATTTGGACACATTCAACGCAGGTTAACTTTTTAAATTCTGGAAATTTCGAAAAGCTTTTTCGTTTGCCCGAATGAGTGCAATTAAATGCCATAGTTGGAATAATTCCGAAAACATCAACTATTCGCCTATTATAGTTGAGTAAAAATATGTATTTTCAGCCACTTAATGAAAAATTTAGTACATGTTTTTAATATAGGCCTATCTTTTTTAAAATTAGCTCTGTTTGATAGGATTACACTAACTTAGACCAACCTACACTGGTAGGGATATTCCACAAATATTCAAGTAAAACTTGGCGCAAAGTCGCATAACATTCCTGTATTTGTGGAATCGCCCTCCTGGTGTAGGTTGGTGTAATTTGGTGTAGTCCTATCAAACAGAGCTATTGATTTGTTTTTTTCTGAAAAAAAGTTTTATTATTTGTCAATTTTTAGTTTCACATTGTTGTAAATATGAAAAAAACGGAGCCTAAGATAAAATGCCGTTAATGAGTAATCAGTGTACATATACATTTAAAAAAATGTATATACCTGACGAACATTAAACCTCCTCATCAATTATTATGATCTATAAATAAATTTTTAGCAACTAATTTTCTATTTTCTATCGGAACTGCTGCTGCTTTAGAGTTTTTTCAAAATTGTTTTACTCTCAACTCGTTTTTTTTTTTTTAAATTATATCTTTACTTCACTTTCCTCTTTATTTAAAAAAAACTATAGCTATAGCTGTGTTCAACATACCAAAAAAGAGTGGACGTTTAAAATTTCAAGGGGGCTATTACACTAATGTTTGAGTCCATTAGATTTTCATTCGCACAAATATATATAGTCGTTCTATGGAAATTTGGTACAAACATTACTTTTAATATAGGGACCAGACCTACTGATTTTTGTTCCAATTGGTCAGTTTTTTTCCGAGTCATTAGTTATTTAATGTGATTTAATTACTTCTTTCTGTGAAGTAATAGTGGTGAGAAGTAAACTCTTGTTTTTTATTTTAAAAAAAAACATAATTACTTCAAAAGTCAAAACAAAAAAATAGAAAAACTGTTCGTTCAATTTAAAAAAGTGTAAGACTAGTTCTCTGAAAAAGCTGTTTTATTTTCCAGGGTAGAACTCGAAAGAACTTTTTTTTTCTCAGACAGTACCGAATTTCATCACCCGATTGATCGGTGAGTAAATTTCGATAGAAAGTTTTCTTCTGAAGATATGATCTTATTTGTAGGTATTTCATATTCTGAGCGCCTTATTGATTCTTTTTCATTAAAAAAACTTTTTAATTGCTTTATTTGATTTATAAATTTTTTGATCTTTTCATCTTCACAGAGTTGGCGTAGAACTTAAACCATCGGATTGAACTAAGAACTTATTTTTAACAGAGCTTAACTAGAACTTCGAGTGCAGCCTTTTTCTTCGTATCGAACCCTCTTAGCGAATTGTTTAATTGGCCTGTTATGATGAAATAAAAATAACTAGGTACCTGTAATTTTGCGAAAAATTTAAACCTGAGGTCTTGTTTTCTCCTGCAGAGATTTTTCTAGCTGGCAACTTTTGGGGGTCAATTCTCCATACACTTGACGTAGATAATATAAATTCAATTGAAAAATGTTTGTGACACCAAAATTTATCAAATGACTGGAAAATTTGTGGAAAGTTCGGGATCATTAGAATCGTTTTCTCTCAGGAAGTAAGTAGGTATATCGTTTTGAAATATTTTTTACTCGAGTCGGATTCCCTCTTCGGGGTTTAAGGGTAGAAGGTAATAATACATGAAAATTGTTGATAGTCAGTTTCTACGTCATTTAAAAAAATCAGCCCATTGAAAAGTACCTACGAGTCGATCATAAATTATTATTTGACTCATTACGTCATAGTTTCTCTACGGTAGATGCAGATGTACCGAAATTTTAATTTTTTGAAGCTAATTACCGAAAAATTAATGATTGTGTTTTCTTCTAATCTTTCCCTCGCAAATAAAAAACACTTGAAAAACAGAAATTTGGCAGCACACTTACCTAAACTTAACGCTTCACATACACTCAATGGGTAGAAAATGAAAATTTCCCAATTTCAATTGACACTTTTGAAGTCTGTGATTGCTTGGCGGCTTCAAATTATAGAGTAAGCAAACCGCCAAACGTGATCGTTAATTGTCTCGCCGTACATTCGATAGGATCGTTGGCAATTAGGTAGATACCTACTCATGAAAAACCTTGTATTTCGTATATCACATCTGACTGCAAGTAATTTATTTCAAGTAGGAGTATGACGATGGTTATTCGTAGTCATTATTCAATGTTACCCCAACGATTCGTATTCGCCTATCGATACGTCAAATTTTTTAAACTCTTCGTGTCATGTATATGTGTACCTTACAGATACGTATATACTAAGCATTATCATATACTACCGTGTGGCCGATACCAGTTGGAGGATACTCGAGATTTTAATATAAATGGCTGCGAGTAATATACCTAATTACGGCGATACCTACCTGTTAACACGTTGCACATCTTGTAATTTCACGATATAAGTGTAAACAAAATATGCTGTAAAAATTTCTCGTACACATGTGGGGATGTTTACTCGACGAGATAATCGGTAATGCCCTCTTTCAAAAATTGTCTGTTATCAAAATTGAAGGATCTACTTTCGCCGAAATGCGTACAGAAATTTCGTATCGTATGAACGATTCTTTTAGAATGATACTCTCGGATTGACGGAATAACATCGAAAATGTAAAAAACAAAAAGCCACAAATGAGCGTGATTTCTTTTGGTCACTCACCGTTGAACTTTTTCACCCTTTTTGACCTTAGTTTTCGTTTTCACTTTGCAAATCTACCCGAGTATGTTTCGCGCGAATTTAGAATAACTCACCCAGACTTCATATGCCGAAGGCGTTGTCGATATTTCGATATTTCGATATTCGTTAATTCGATATTTATTTCGATATTTCGATATTTTCATTTACTTACCTATGTGTGAAGCTGGGAACGCACATCGAGGTTGCCCGCCTTGCCTCAACTGGTTCCATCTCCGTTTTGCATCCTATTGGCGATCATGCTGTGCGAGAGGAATGCGTTGGTCGTATGGTCGCAGGGTCGCATGGTCGCATAGTCGCATAGTCGTATAATTTGTCGCAGCTGAATGCACTTTATCAGTTTTTTTCGTGCTTTGCGTTTCATTTAGACGCTAGGTACGGTATGTTCAGTTCATCGCCTCGAGTACGGGTGTCCCGGTAGAGGTCCGCCGTAATTTGTCAACTGTGAGTATTCGTCGAAATAAGAAAAAAAGTTATTGCTTATAAACACGCCCTTGTTTCGGAATTACAGCCTCTCGATGTTTCAGTGAATTTTCTACCGCAAAATTAAATGAGGAAATTCAAAAAAATTCTTCGAATTTAATTTTTCATGATGGAATCTTGATGTACCCATCGAGTACATTGAAAAAGGTTTTCCTCACCGACTGCATGCCTGTTTTCAATACTGACTGCGATTTGCACGTCAAACATGCACGACTGCGTTGTGAGTTGCCTACTTCCATGAGTATGGAAGATAGGCAGTTGGTCAACCAACAGGACCTTTTTGCAGTGCATACTTATTCGACGAGTACAACAAGATTCCATCATTTAAAATTAAATACGAAGAATTTTTTGTATTTCCTCGTTTGATTTTGCCATGGATCGTCACATAGGTAATTGAGACTTCGAGAAACTGAAATTCCGAAACGAGTGTGTTTATGAGGAATGTCCGAATTTGACGAGTACCGACAGTTTCCAAATTATGGCGGACCTCTTTCAGCCGTGCATATAGTGACGGTTAATTGAATGTGTGAGAAATTTACTCCGTCGATTATACGCTGTAGGTATACTACTTTGCCAAAACGTTGTGAGAACTGCATCAGATGATCTTTTTGTCACTGCAGAGCGTTTTTCAAATAATATGGTCTACATCTGTAGAGCGAGTGAACACTACGTACCTACGTATTTGCGCCAATTCCTACGATTGGTGTGGTCGCTACGTCCGTGCGTCACGTGTAGTAATCGTGTAGTAAGATAAAATTATTGAAAAAATTCGTTAAAAACTACAAAAATGTCCGCTAGTTTGGTGAATTTTCAAACAAATTTCCTCATGTAGGTGCCTATCCTGAGATGGTTTCTGCGAAGTTTCGCTTTAAAAGCTTCCAGAACTGTAAATAAGTTCAAAATTTTAACTAAAAGTTTCGATTCTGTTGAGAAGTTAGTTCTCAGTTCTACTTCAGGATTTTGTTGTCAGTTCTGAGAAAGTTCATGGAAAATTTTAATTCTGGACCTGTTGTGTTGAGAGTTAATCCTCAGCTATACTTCGGGTACTTAGTTCGGTGTCTGTTGGGAGATGTAAAAATTTAGAAAATAGAGAGCTGCGTTTAAGTTCGAAAGTTATTAACAAAAACTTTTGGTCGACAACAGTTTTGCTGAAAGTTAGTTTTCAGGCTTTTCGTGGTTGTATTTATGTATTTATGTAATTATGTATTTGTGTCTAAGATTCTTTTCTTAACATGATAGGCTAATGGTCGCAATGTTAATCCAATGTTGCTGAAATTTGGTATTTGGGGTGAGAATGTTTTTGGTGCGAGTCGGTCGAAGGATTGAGTCTAAAGAGTCGACATGAATTACACCAAAGAGAGTTGAGAAATAATTATCATTAGATGGGGCTGAAATTGGTAAGTATAGTAGTCAGTTTTGGAAATAATGAAAGCTGGTAGGTATCGAGTTTGATGAAAATTGGTCAAGTGGTTTAGTTGTAGGCCTAAAAAAAATTTCAATCAATCGGCATTCTCGGACCAAACTTTGGTAAGCATTTGGTATCAAAAAGAATGACAGCTGATGTTGATGGGTGATATCATATTTGGAGGAAATATATGAAAATTTAGCGGAGAAGGTTTAAAATGAAATTCACTAATGAGGCTTGATTAGAAGGAAATGAGTGATAACAGTTTTCTCTTTCAGAATAATTCAAAACAAATGTGGAGCTTAATAGTCGAACTTTGCTATCCGTTGAAAATGAAATTGGTTTCAGACGTTTGAGTGTGGTGTTTGCTACATTTTACTATCACGGTTTTTTATGTTTTTCGCCTTAATTGGTGTTTAAAATCAGGTTCTTAATTTTTTATAAGTACTGAATCAAACATTTTGTAGGTACTCGTAAAAGTTGTAATTAATGCCAGCAGCAGTTGATAAGCATTTTTTGTTGAAGGTGGCAGTTTTAAGGTTAATTTCAGTAGGAACGAGGAACATCAGTGCAAATGAATGAAATTTCTGTATTCGACGTCGGTCATTAGATCATTTAATCATATTTTCGTTTAAAAGGTAATATCGTATTTGTTAATAAGCTAGGTACATCGATAAACGATGTTGCAATAGGGTTTTTGCATCACGTAGTGATGTACGATTAATCGAAAATTGTTTGATTAATCGATTATTTCAAGTAATCGATTTTACCGTTTCTTACACCACCCTACAAACTTAATTTTTTCAACACGCATTAATTTTGAGGTAGAATATAAAATGTTTCTTCTGCAAACAACCAACGAAGTACAATTTTCTTCATATATATTCCGTCTTATTTCTTTTGTAAAAATTTTGTATTTTGTGATTCTTGCTCAAGCCTGAATGATATTCGATTAATCTATTAATCGATTAATTTAGCAAAAATAAATCGATTAGCAAAAAATCGATTAATTGATTAATTGTTGAGACCACCAATCCTTCTCCCCTCTCACTCCTGCGAACACACGATTACCTTAATATATGTATATTTTATATCTCTGTTTGTGGCTACACTGTATCACCATCTCCGCCGCTCACTCGTCCATCTCCTTACATACTTGTTTATCTTACTCAAACTGAACTCATTCTTAAATTATGTAACTGTTACAAAATACACTCGCTTCTTGGACGCAACTTCGAGTAATTCTTTCTTTCTCGTTACTAATTTATGTCTTCACCGGTCCTCATCCTCTATATTAATCAAGGTACCTAATCGATTAGTCAAACCAAATGATTTGTGCGCATCACTAATTTCCCAGATGAAAAACAAAATATATGGAATATATTGACCAAAGAAAAAATGTTTCTTCGGTTAAAACTATTAGGCCCATATTCACAAACATCACTTTAACCTCCCTTCACTTAAACTTCACTTTAAAAAAGTTTTTTGCACAATTTTGTACTTAAAAATATGGGAATGTTGTATCTCTTATGAGAATTCCAATGTAAAAATAAAATGTTACCACATTCTAAAATACAAAATTGTGTCAAAAGTCATTTTTAAGTGAAGTTTAAGTGAAGGGAGGTTAAAGTGACGTTTGTGAATATGAGAGCCTTAGTGATCAAACAAAAATTTTATCTTGGTTTTGACTGGGAAAAATTAGTATTACTTATTGAAAAAAATATAAGTACAAGTCGTTAATTATCTAACGAAATTATTTCCCGAAATTATTTCGTCAATTATTAATGGGCATGTGCCTCTACCCACATAGCCACCAAGCAGTCGTAGACAAGAAAAAAAAGGTCATTGTCTCCTTCAAAATAACGAATTCTGCAGTGTTACCAGAAAAAATCCAGGGCCCAGCACAAACCAAAGGGCTGCGGAGTGGTGCTATAGAGCTTGTATATATATATATATATATGAAATTGAGCCTAGACTGAGTGCTTTCTTCACTCTCCTGAAAACCCACTATAATATTATTTTATTTGAAAAAAAAAATTTACTCCAGTGGGATTTGAATTTGAACCCTCATCTTATTATGCTGGAGGGCCTTTGGCCTTACCTATTGTGTCAAGAATACAACTGATTGAGGTTCAAAATTATTATGTCTGTTTCTTTAGAACATTTGTACATGGATGCATAAGCAAACAAACATAAGCCCTGTATAATATATAAAGATTGAAATACCTACATTTAAAATGGCAGTTTTGCATTGATAAAGTGGAGAGTTTTTGGTACAGTGACAGAAAAACAACTACTTTTTCTCACGAAAGGAGAAAGATAATGTTTTCTTCCTACTGTGTTTATTATACGTATATATTAAGCTTAGTCAATAAATACGGCAGAACGTATTCCAGATTTTGAAAATTGTCAGAATGCTAAATTTTGTATTCTGGCTGTCGTCAAAATCTTGGAATGCATTCGGGCCTTTGGCCTATTACCACAATGCAAAATTCATATTTTAGTAACAAAAAATGCGTAGAAAGAGTTTTGGAAATTAAAAATTCCACAATGGGTTTTGCATATTCATTTTAACGCCTCAATGCGTGTTCAGGTAGTGGAATTTTAACAAAACACGGTTAATACATTTTGGAAATGAAAAAATTCTGCAATGGATTCTGCTTGTTTATTTTAATGCTACATTCGAGTAGGACTATAGTTAATAGCTTATTATTACAATTATTTGAATGATTAATATTACTTCCAAAGCTATTTTAGAATATTAGTTGTTAGCACCGCAGTGATTTGAAAAGTTAGCTTGAAAATTTTTTCAAAACCTCAATACTCTTTATCCTTATGCGAAAAAGTTGTCATCGTACTTTATATTTTCTTTGCCTACTGTTTTTCTTCGTATACTCGAGATATAATTATATTACCGAGAAAAAACAAACAATTTTTCAAGTCAACTTTTCATTTCAGTAAGCAAACAAGTAACAACACTTTCTAAAATAGTTTTGTCAGTTTCGGTATCCTGCCGGTGTGGGGAACTGAACCGTCAACCGACAGGAACCTAATCATACAACTTAATTGTCATACAACACCAAAATGTAGCACCTTATTCAGTTGGCCACAGCGCTGGCGTAGAACACACCACTCTCCTCCAGTACATGTGGAGTGCAGTATGATACAGCAGAGGTGGAGTAGGTGGAATGAAGGCATGTGTGAAGGGATATGGTGAATGCCCCTCCTCATTCACGCATTACCTGTACATGCCATGCGGACCGCTGGACCGCTGCTCGATGCCGTTACATTGTGGAGGGAGAATGTGGACCAACTAAAGATGTATTGGATGGTTGAGAGTAGTGCCAGAAGGTTGTGTTCATCTTCATCACATTGAGGTCATCACTTTGGGTTTCCTGCCATTACGGGGAATTGAACTGCCAGATTTTGCCATATCGACCAAGTCTACTTATTACTATATTAGTGTAAGTTATTGTTATTTTGAAAATTTTTCTTTGAAATTAGCTATTCAAGAAAATACAGTATACTCGAAATCCGACAGTTTTTATCCGAGGGGAGGGCGCGCATCGATACCCTTCTCCGTTGGATTCACCAACAGATAGAGTTGGGCCGAAGGCAGAAATGGTTTGAAGTATGATTTTCGCGAGATCTGGGTATAGACCAGAAAAAATTCTGTGTGATGCAGGTAATATAATAATTGAAAAGGAAGGTCGTCGATTGTCGGGGGAGGGGACAAGAAGATGATGCTTTCGGTGTTGCACCGTACCTGCGTATGTTTGGATTGTAGCTAACAACGGATAAAACAGAATCACCGTGATTTTTGTTCCAGCTGAAGCCAACGGCATTGGAAAAGCGGCTGAAAAACACCTTTGGCTGGGCTCGAGTGGACGTGCTGGTGATGTTAATCGGTTGTGTGGTGTTCTGCTCGTTATGTTTTTCTAACGTCATCGAAGCTCTCCAGACCCTGTTCCATATATCGCATAGCGACGAAATGCACTATCCGGTGGCAGTATTCTGCATTGGCCTCTTCGGACTCGTCCTAAACGGCTTGTCATACCTACTCATTGGAGGTAAAAGCAGAGATGCATGACGCGTCTCGCAGGTAAACCCGACACAGGTGGAGAACCACATTTTTTCGTCCTTAATATCGTGTACCACACACTGCGATCCTTCTCTGGCGTTGCAATTTCTCGTGATTTTGGTACATTCGATCAGAAAGAATCCTTACGGCTGCTGGCTGCTGCCTTGTGCTGGTGGAGAGCCTCTGAGACAAGTACCTACGCGCGTACCCCATTAACTGTCCCGGGAAAACCTATAATTACTAGCTGTAATTTCTGGTAATTTCATTTTTTCGTCACACTTATCGATTTAAATGCGGTATTCGGATGAGAAATTCTTTTCAATCAACCAGGTAATTTATTTCATGTAACTAAAATAATCCTTATTTGAGAAAAATGATTTTATGTTTTGCCACCGACCATTGAAAATGACGTGTGGATGCGAGGAAAACATCGACATTGGACGGAAAATGGCGTGTCTGTGTCTACTTATCCTGGAGGTTTTTTTTTATTGCCGATGGCATTATTCCTTTATCCTATTTTCGCGCCTCAAGTTACTTTTAGAATAGGTACCTTACCTAATCCATCGATAATTTTTAATTTTTTTTATCCAATTTTTTAATTTTTTTTTCTCGTGAAACGCATGGTTCTCCACCTTTGGTAAGTTGATTAGCTTCGAATAAAAACGTCTAAAATCCCAGTTGTCGAGGTAATCTTCTGTGTCTTCATTATTCGCAGGTTATACTTTCCACCACAGCAGTTGTCTGAGGGTGACTGCAACTGGAATGGTCGTACTGGATGGGGACGTGGTGAGGATGAACGGCCAACGTAAACTCAATCTGAGAACTCAGTTTAAGGCGAAAGAAGTGTTTCGAGACGTGATAGGCAAGTGAACACCGGGTAACCGGTAAATGGATATTACCGAATGTTTGAAAATGCGAATTAAATACGCCTACCTATCCGTGGTCGGTCGGTGCACAAAGCCGACCCAACCGCATCTAGTCTATAGAAAGGATTTTACTTAATTTTTAAAGCGACCCCTTGAATATTCGATCGGACACGTTTCTCGGTTCCCGGCACCGGCTAAATGCGCCGGATATGCTCAATTATTGCTCGTTATCGAATCTGCGGCGGTTAATAACTGAATGCGCAGTTCCCGTCCGTAGTGCCGTCGTTGGTGCGCCCATTTTATTTCTGCTTGTACCTGCGTTATCCATGCCTACTGATGTCATTCGAATGTAGCCTGCACCGCACCGTCTGTTCGTCTAGTTTATTCGTACATTCCTTTTTTCGGCCTGACGTTAGGCTGGCTTGGCTAGAATACGATTTTCAGACGGTACCTACCAATTAATTTTGGAAACTTCGTTTCCCTCTGTTGTGGTTTGACTCGAGCTGGCATAGTGTGACAACACTAATGCTTTTCCATGAAATTTGGGTATTAGAAAAATAGAGGCTGCTAGAATTTCCTTACGCAGTTTTTCATCTTCATGTGTTGAAACAAAGTTTGTGTCCGTCTCAGTTTGTCTACCTGAAATCTTTTTTTCTTTCGGCCTGATCGAAATTAAGCTGATGCGCGTAGCTTAAGTGTTTAGCCAGAATGATCAATTTAGAACATTTCGTAGGTACCTATGTTAAGTCTTTAAGTTAAGGAAAAACAACGGCCGAAGTTTTCCCTTGAAATTTTACGTATATCAAATGAAAAGCTTCCGGTATTTCCATTTACTTTTTTTCGTACGAATCTGTTGGTTAAAATCTGACCAAAATGTGATTTTTTCTTCTGCAGAATTTTGATATATTTGTGTTCTTAGTTGTTGCCCATGTAAAATACGTCGGTTCGTTGCGCGTCTGTCTATATCCATACCTATTAATCTATTTCTGCCTAAAACTTACCTTTTTTTAAAAAATTTTAATGCAAAAAAAGAAAGAAAAGATTGCTTTTGTAATTACCTCGTACTTCGCCTTATTTAGATCTGTTAAGTATAATTTCTAAAATAGGGCTTTGGTTTATTTCCCTAACCCAACTTCTCTTCACGCTAATACCGCATCATAAAAAAATATAGTGTCTACCTGTCCATTTGTTTTTTCAACCTTAAATTAAGTAGGCAGGTATAGTAGAATAGTGCTTCTGGAGCAGTATCTGTAATTATTGTTGTCTATTTATTTGTTGAGACTTACAAGTTGGCTCGAAAGAGGTGGAGCCACTTTTCGTGACATTTGGATACCACGTGATAAAAAACGTATCTAGAATTTGCCTATATTTTGATTCATCTAAATTTGTTTAATAGAACCTGAAAAAATATGATTTGCTCATATTTTTTCACTCCCCTTTTATTAGGTTTGCAGATTAATGAGGATTGAGTTTATTTAATTCGACTGTTGAAAATTTGTTAAAAATTCACGACTGCTTCCTATTTTCATTTTTATTTTTTTCTAATTTCTCCATCGTTTTCCATCAAAATCAAACAGTAGACTGATATAGACCATATACATATATGTACATTTTTATTACACGATGACTTTTGTACCTATCTCTTGTACGAATAATGGAAATGGAATCAGAACAAGAGATGGGTAACGTGCTCGGCATAAATGGAATTATAGAGGAAGCTTCAAGGAATAAAGTAATACAAAGAACAAGAAATTCGAGTCTTTAGAAACTGATGAAATAATTTAATTCGATATTACCAGTGTACTTAACCTTGTAGACAATTAATAATACAGCTCGAAAACGCCAATTTGAGTTAAAATTTTGAATTCTTTTTCAAATTTCTCGGTTTCTAAGGGCTCAGATTTCTTGATCTTTGGCTTATTTTATTCGTCGAAGCCTCCTCTAAAATTTCATTTATTTAGAATAGGTCACTATTACTCGCTTGAAAATAAATATGACCAAAAATTTGAAAATATTCGCTATGCTTGTCTTGTGTTTCAGCCGCAGTGAGATAAAATTTTCGGTTGTAATGTCACACGACATCACTTTATAGGTAACATTTGTATTTTGTTCCAGGTTCTATATTCGTAATGATTTGTGCAGCTTCAGTATTTTTTGCCGACAACAATATCGCAAAATTCATTGATCCAATTATTTCGATCATCTCAGCCATCTTCCTCGTAATTTTAAATTTTCCCTACAGTGAGTATATATCATCTTTCTTCATATTATGTCTGTTAAAAGTTGAAATGATTTTAAAATTTGAAATATGGATGTACCCAGATATCACTAGGTTTGTCCCATTATTTTTGTACAAAGACAATACCAAATGTTGTCGACTCATCAGGGAACAGTAACACCCAGACTGCGAATCCTACCCTTCCTGAGCAAGTAGGTGGAAGAAATCAGGGTATGGGTAGAGTGTTTTGTTTAGACTTGATATAAAAAAAGAGATCGTCATTATCAGTGATTAGGTAGTTAGGTGTTAACGGTGGTACTTTTTAGCGTTCTTTGATCTTTTTTGAATGAAAATTTTCTTAACACCATTGTGTTTTTCGGGGTGACCTGCTATTAACCTGGTAATAACCTGGAGTTTGGTGTTACACCTGCTGTAACACTAACATCCGTATTCTAGAACTATACTTAAGTGGAGATTCGCTACTTAAGTAATATTTTATCTGTGAATCTTATGTTTGAGTACGTATAGGATAAACCTGGTTGATTGAGTACTTAAGTCAACTTAACTTTAAGAAACACTCTAGAATATGGGTAAGATTTGAAAAACAATGCAAACTTACTAAGAAAAAGTGTTATGTACATGTATTGCATACCTTGATTCTGAAGGTAAATGTATCCTGCTGTAATTTCAAGGTCAAATTATCGATACATATCAACAGTTTCAATAATTGATTGGTATCTTCTTCAGTATTGAAGTTAGACAATATGTAGAACTTCCTTCCTTCTTTGTGGAAAGTTTTGTGGGATTATGATTTCAAAAATTTATTTTTGATATGTAAACAACTTAGCTTTTGGTCTATGATAGGGGCTAAATAATAATTACAATCATCAGATTTGTGTAACTGTAACTCTTATAATTGTAACTCTCATTTTTGTGTGTTGTATGACATGTAGATGTGTGGTTGTGTGTATATTCAATGCATTGCACACGCACATTACAACACTATTATTATGTTTAAACATCAATCCTTCATGTGTATAGCCCCTGTGGAACTCGCAGCTTTTTTGTAATTTTTTTGTTTTGTTCTTTTTACCAGCCCTAAAAGTATTGCAGAGCAATTTCCTTCAAAATGAATACATGCAAACATTCATACCTACTTGACATTTCTTCTAATGTTAGTGGTATCATGGGTGGGAACACTCACAATCTCCTGCGCGCCTGGCGGGCGTAAAGGGAACTCACCTACTGAAGAAATGTAGGTAGGCGAGTGACTGGGCTAAGGAGGTTGCCATAGTCATTACGGATCTAGTGTACGAGATAGGTGTGTGACGACGTATATTTTCTTGTCCCTTAGATGTTGAACACACATTAATTAAAAGTGCTAACAACTGTAGTGTCTGCCACTACAAGTGGTACCAGGTTATATTGATATTTGAAGTCATCAAAACATTTCAAATGACATGCTGTATTTTGACTTAATTTTTCAGTTAAACGTAATTTTTCTCAGTCATCTGCCAAAATATTTTATAAAATGATTTTTGGTTTAAATGTGAAAATTTCTAGCTTTGTCTCTTTCATATTTTTTAAAAATAAAAAAAGTTGATATGTCAGAAAAATAAGTAAAAAAAAAAAAATTGCTTGATTTAACACTCGCAGTTTGTAATTATTGTAGGTACATAATCAAAGTTTTCTTACTCCTGTCTTGTTTACTGAAAATACTTTTTCATGTATTCTTGAAATTTTTTGATAGTAATATTAAGCTCTGCATTTTCCTCTTTTTTTTTTTCTTTTTTTTTCATCTGTTACTGTTCTCAACCTTTTCCAGGAATGTGTTGAAATAAGATGAAAATTGCTCCAATTTTTGTTAGTTGGAACTTGTGAAGTGGTGGAACTATGTGGTTGCCTGTCAGCTGTGGGAAATTAAGGGCTGTTCACATACACAAGGTTTACGTTTGTGTTAGTAATCTCATGTGTTTTGACATCAAGAATGTATGGCTTATGTGAACATTGCAATGTCAAAGATTTTTTGTGCCAACTTGGTTTGTGGGGTAAATGTTGCAAGTGTGGATAGTGTCCAAGCTCTGTTAAGTTTCAGACTCAAGTTTGCATAAAATCACTTGACTTAAATTTTCACAAGTGTACTTGTGCTGTGTGGACATTGTTAAGTGTTTTTTCATACTGTGCAAACTTAACCATACTAATAAAATTGTGGTCAAGTTTATGTATGTGGACCCAGGCCCATAGAGAGAAATTTTGGGCCCAAGGGAAACAAATTGGCAGGCCCTCTCACTTAGTGGTAACTGCAAGATTTATCTTTAGGAGGGGGTTATAAATCAGTGAAACAATTTTGCGAGTAGTCTGAGCAAAAAAATTTTTCAGATACTGTAGGTAGTTTGGTGTTTGTTTTAGCCTTGTGGGATTTGACTCCCAAAATCCCCCAATGAATCGGCCCTGGTGCCCTCTTTGAACATTCAATTAAAAATTGCTATTTATTTCAAAATTTTGGAAATTCCAGGCCCTTTAGAAAAGTTCAGTCATGGTACGTTCGGCATTTGGTACCCTTTCCTTCTTCTAAGACCCTTTGTGGACTTTCCTTTAACTCTATTCAAATTGATTCAAGTTTTGTAGAAAAGGGTATTAGTGGTTTGTGTTAATAAAATTCAATAATTTGCTCAAATTTGGTAATACATTTGAACAAATGAAAATGTATAGACTTTACAGCTGCTGCACATTTACCTTCATGCTGGTACTAACACCACTTGTTCGTAATTTCTCACATCTCTTCTTGTAATATTTCATATTTCTTATCATCATTTGGGGTGCATTCAGAATGAATGCCGAGGTAACACCCTGGTAACAGCCAAAACACTCCAACCATTCAGAATGGACTGGTTGTTTGACCCCCAGGTAGGGTATCTTTTACCCTGGTGAATACTTGGTGAAAAATTACCCTAACAATTTTGATTGGTTGATGCACCGAGCATATGAATATATTATACGAAAGGCACAATTTGATTGGTTTCAGTGAGGTCACTATCCAGACTCCATTTAACCCTTGAAATGCATAAGAAATATGCTCTGTTACACGAATTTTGGGATTTAATTCTTTTATATTTTTAAGTGATAGCAACTTTTTTGACGTAAATAAAATTTTAGAGGAGGTTTCAGAATATGAAATGAGCTTAAGAATAAAAAGTTCGAGCCATTAGAAGCCAAGAAAATTGAAGAAGAAGATGAGATAATAATCAAATTGGTTTAGTATAATGTTATCGGTAATCTTTTCCTTAATGACAGCTAATCTCAAAAAAAGTGAATTTGTAAAAATGAGTAGGTATATTTAATTTGTTGTCTTTAGGGTACAATTCATCGATAATATTAAATTAAGCCAATTTGGTGCATGTGGAATACCTTGTTGTGAAAAGATATTCACACAAGAAGGCTTTCTACAGTATTTGCGTGTTCTGCCACTTCATACGTAAAGTATGGGAGAGCCAAATCCTCGGCGAACACTGGCGATTTTTGAGCCGGTTCTGAGAGTTTATATACCGAATTTGGCACACGCACACAGACACACATACGTATGTATGCATACGTAATTATGTCATACGCTGCGTCGTTTCCTGTCTCTGCTGAGATGATAAGAAACGACGCAGTGCGTTTGGTACCGAGTCGTGACATTACCGAGATCGTTATCAGGTAATTGATCTCGACTCGAATGATGTATCTTACCTGTACGTACGTACAGGTACGAACATACAAACGCGTTCATGTGTATTTAGTTTAACGTCATAGAGACGAATATTGCCAGCCTTTGGGCGGCGACTGTCGTCGAGGGGTGCGAGCCCCTAAAACCTCATACGAGTAATGTCCCCACAGTGCACAATTTCATCTTCAATTTTCTCGGCTTCTAAGGACTCATACTTCTTGTTGTTTAACTTATTGTATTTCTTAAAGCCTCCTCTCCAATCTCTTTTATGTCAAACATTTGTTTTAAGACATTTAAAAATTTACAACCAGAAATTTGAAGACTGTCCTGTATTCACAGTCACAATTCTTTTCAATAGGTGGAGTTGAGTTTATGGAAGAGAGGTGTTGGTCTCACGGAATGCTGAATATATAAGATGTGGCGTATTGTGCCTTCTGTATATTCATATGCTCGTTGGGTTGATGCAGTATTATTTTGATAACTATGTGAAATATTTGATAGTATTAATCTATTGAGTTTAATTATTTACATTGACATTCTGAAATACTTTAACTTCTTCAGCAATCATTGTAGTTTTGGTTACTCATTCTGAACGCACCTACGTAGTAAATTTATACAAACTTCATTTTGCGTTGGCGTCATCGCCTCCAGCCTAATTACACTGCATGTATCAAGTTGCTGTATATCCATATCATTGACTATATGTACTATCGTAACCAGACTGACAAACCAGTGTTAAATTTTTCCACCAAGCTTGGATCTTAAAAATGAATCCCCAGTTTCGCTGCTGTTGTGGGATCCGAGTTTGAAAAAGAACCAAACTGTACATGACCATTCACATTTTCTTTTGTGTGCAAACAACTCTTTTTAAAGCGTTTTTGATTTCTATTGTCTGCAGCAGTCAACTCTTTGTGTATAAGTTTTTTATGATACCTAATAAAAAAAAAAAAAACTAATTGAAGAACAATTTGGAGAAATATTTGTGAAAAATAGAAGATCTGTACTACTAACGAAACGTTGTGTTTTAAAAAGAAATTAGATTTTTGGTGGAAAATTTTTCCATTAGGTTTGTCAGCCTTATATATAAATATATATATATTCTGTCAATGATCCATATCTGTGATCCATGATACAGTCGATGCCCACCTTTAGTCAATTTGCGCTGAACATTTGTTCCGTGATATGCAATTTGGATCAAAAATTTGTGATCTATACCTGGAGTGGGTACGAATTATGAGAAAATGATTCAAATTGCATATCACAAATCATTCGCAAATCGTACTTAAATCCGTCAAGTAAAACGGAAAACTGTTTTCAAATTTATTTCGAGTTTAGTTAAATGTCTTGTCGCAATTGTTTGGGGGGGGGGGAGGGAGGCTTGAATTGAAAAAAATATTGATCGCTGCAATCTGCGAAACGCTTCAAAATTTTCATTTGAATTCGTGTTAAACTTTTGATAGAATTACGAATTCGTTGTCGGCCCTTATCAAAATACGACCAAAATATAAAGTCGAGCCGCTGGAATTTTCTGTCAAACTACGGCACTGCCAAACTCATTTTCCAGTTTGTATTTTTCAAAGCATAAAATATAGGCGTTTGGGAACGTCTGTTAACGTCGTGGAAAACGTTATTGTCGCCTCAAATAATCGCCTGAAAATTGTTCCCAAAATTCGTCATCGAATGACTTTCTGAACTCAGAATCCCACGCCTCTCTAAGAAGAGTTCTCGGGAGAGGCGTCTTGTATCGAGCCCCCGGAGGATGATGTTCCCGCTTTTGGGTCCCCCACAGACACGCACCTGTTTTACCCTTCGAATTTCATTCGTCAACATGCGTTCAACGAGGTGGCAGTGATTAGAGTCCATGTGGGTGGTTCGAGAAGGAGGAGCCGTTGGTGAGGCGAAGGGTTATGGAGACCGCAGCCATTCTGGAAGGTCCATTTGCTACCGCGTGTCGAGGCACGAGTCGCCCAGTTTGTTATGTTTTCAAAACGACAAACTCTTCTTACAGGTTCGCTGTCGCCGATGTTAGAAAAATACTTTTCGATATGGAAATTATGGAATGTACCTATACGGTGCCTGTTTACGATTTATCGTAAATTAAATCAACTTTCGAAATGGGTTAGATATAGGGCTATATTTGTAATTTGCTGTAGCGTCGGGATAGTTCGGTGCCCGATCGGTGGAAACCAGCATTTTTTATTTATTGTTTCTTTGCTTTTCAGTGAAAGACTCGTGTTGTATACTGCTTCAGACTATCCCCAACCACATCAACGTTGATTCTTTGTGCAAGGAGTTGACGGATCACTTCCCAACGATTTTGAATATTCACGATTTACACATATGGGAGTTGACCCGACAAAAGACTTTTCTCACTGCTCATATTATTTTCATGAATCCTCAGGTGCGAAGTTCGTCCTGTATCGCTGTACTTGGCAGAATTTTATATTTACGTTGCTGCCCGATCGCATTTCCTTGTCGATTCGAATTGATAATTTTCTGTTTCATTCGCAGGTTTACACTAACGTCAAGCAAGATATAATTAATTTCTTTCTAGAACATGGCATTTCAGTGGTTACAATACAACCAGAATTTTTTAAGGTATAGACATTGTCCATTGACACTATGTACCTATACTATCGTAACCAGACTGACAAACCAATGTTGAATTTTTTCCATCAAACTTGCGATCCGAGAAATGGATCCCACCGA
>WOFM01000485.1:0-23374 GCA_011428145.1 Ericerus pela
TAGTAAACATACTATAGAAATTATCAACAAGCTTAACTTATTGAAGAAAAAAAAATTCCTCACCTGAACGATTGAGTGACTGTAGAAATTTATCATGATTACTTCATGAAAATAATATCGAAATCAGTTTGATAAACTGAAATGAAATGTATTTTTTTAAATTAATACTTATTTATTTGCTTTCTTTTGCTTTTCGTAATTTCTTATCATTTGTGGTTAAATAAACTGCTCAAAAAGAAAAATACTCAAGAACATCTTCATTGAATTGAATATTAATTAATTTAAATTATTGTAAATTTTTTTATTTGTAATTTGTATTCAAGATCAAAGTATTTGAATAATCGAAAGGGTTAGACGTTCAATATTATTTTTCTAACAAGGAGGAGAATTCATAGATAAAATCATCAATTCAGATAACAAAATATCATTCAATAAAATGAAGTAATGTTTTGAAAAAATTGAAGTTTATATATTAGTGATTATTAAAGTTGAATACAAATTTAAACTATTTTTATCAATATCTTATCAAAATTCAATTCTAGATGTTGGTTTTTTTCGAAGGTTTTTCATTTAAATTTTCTTCTTAATTTTCAAAATTTTTAATATTTTATTTTTCAGTCTTCTTTGTTGATGAAAATTACTAAACTAGTAAAATCTGATGTTTTTCGTCGTGAAATTCCGTCTTGATTCTTGCAATAAATTGATGTTTTAAATAATCAATGGAAACCAGTCAATTAATAAATGCATCTACTGTAAAGTCTTTTCAAACTTTATCGGCCAATGACTCCGTAATAAACAAAACTCGTAAGTTTTCCAACTATTTCAGAATCATCGAGATTTAAAAATGTAACAATTAGAATCTTCTATGTCATTTTGTATTGCAGTGTCGATTCTCATTCCTGATCCATCATGTCAGTCATTCAGGACTTATGAACATTGGTTATTCCAACTTGCCAATGCTGTGTTTCTAATAGGATACATCGTTCCCACTACAAAATATTGCATTCTTTTCTTGCATGCTAGTTTAATTTTTGGTAATTATTCTTGCTTCTACTGTATTCCTTTAAAAGATTCACTGTTAAACAATAACATTCATAAAACAATATTGTTACAGGATTTATGTTATTCAGTACTTGGGCTTGGCGTATGTGTGCTCCTGACATATTTACATGGAATTTATGTTTTCTTTGTTTGAATGCACTCCACTTAATTTATATTATTTATCAAATGAGACCAGTCAGTTTTGATCCAGAATTAGAAGAAGCCTATCACACTCTGTTTCATCCGTTTAAAGTGATTATTATGTTTTATTTTGAATGTTTACTGACAAGTTATTATTGACTTTCAAATTATATTTTAGGTAAGTCGTCTTCAGTTCAAGAAATTAGTCAGTGAACCTTTTGCACAAATCATGTCGCTACACGCTGGTGAAGCATACGCTATGCAAAATATTACAAGAACTGATCGTTTAGCATTATTATTGAGCGGGAAAATCAACGTCTTGTTAGATCACCAACTTCTTCATCCAATTCAGCCTTGTGAATTTTTGGATTCTCCTGAGTTTGAGAGTAGAGTTAATGAAGACGATAAGTTTAAAGTATTACTTTTTTCTCACTTAATTTGTGTATGGTGTTTGAGATCTTGAAATTTTAATTTGTCTTCATAATGTTCAGGTATCAATTATTGCGGCAGTGCCTTGTCGATATTTATACTGGCAACGATCATGTTTGGAGTATCTTTTCGTCAAAGAAACGTATTTAGCTACGGTTATTGCTACATTAGTCGCCACTGATATTACTAACAAATTATACGTTATGAATAAGAGAGTAAGTCGGCATTATTTGAACATAATTTTAAAGTCGGATTTACCTGTAAGATGATAATTTATGTTTCATGTTTAGATGGTTACTGAGAAAGGTTCTCATTTGGATATACGGTTACCATGTGTCACATCAGCATTAGCCACTTCTCGCGATAAACCGAATTCTAGATTTACGAAAAAACACTCAGAGTTTCTAACTGGTTTACCCCCCGGCTCACCAGAATCAAGTAAATTATTTTCTATTTTTCACGGTTCGAATTATGAAAGTTAGTTCGTAACTACGCTTATTTTTTAGTTGCAAATAGTCGAGAAAAACTCTGGAAAGGATTAAAGAACTCACCGCTACCAAATGGTAGGCTTTCTGAAATGGAAACTGTAACTGAACTTCCTTCAATGGACGACTTGACTTCAGGAGCCAGTGGTGTTGAAAGTTGGCTGGACACTAGCTCTAAATATCACAGTTGTGAACTTTTGGATTCTTAAAATTCGACATTATCGATTTTATTTTATTTTCATCGTACAGCATAATTTTGGCGAATGCTCTTGTGATTTTTCAGTCAGTCGGTCAGTCAGTTTTTTCTTATTATTTTTATTATTTTTATATGAATAACGTTCATAATAATATCAAAACTGTCCTCCGGTATTTCTTTTTAATTTACGCTTTCGCCCGTCCATGTGAAAAACAAGTGAAACATTAGAAAGTTATTTTTAGTTCTTGTTCAAAACTGTAAGTTATATATTCTAGTCTTTGCGCATTGCTGATCTCTTATTTGTTGTTTTTGTTGTTTTATTTTTTATTTAAAAGAATTTTCGCCCTCTACGTTGTAAAAAACAACGTACTAATGCTTGATAAAATAATATTGTTCCTCTGTGCCCAAATATTTGTAAGTTTTATTGCACTGAACAATTTTTTTTTTTTTTTTTTTCAATAAGAGGGAGTGCACCGAAGTATTTTTAATCGTAAAATTAATATTTTTAACCCAAAATTCGTTACGAATGGTAAATATGATGTTCTGCATCGAATAAATTTTTTGACTGTGAGCCAAGTGCGTCGATTTCTTCGTTATTCTAATGTTTTAGTGACAGATTCAAATACTCGGGAACGAATTTACGAGGTAAAAATTTGTTCTGATCATTTTAATCTATTTCGTTGGTAAGAGAAAACAGTTTTCAACACAAAATAAAAATAAATAATTAGTTCGGGAATATAATTCAGTTAATTTAATCGAAAATATTTGACAGAAGATTATTGTATTGATTAAGATTTTTTATTTATTTATTTTTCAGTTGTTTTATTCTAATAAATTTGAGAACACTTAAGAGTTTTTTCTACGAAGATCAGACTTCTCTAAATGTATACTTAATTTAAATTCGACGATACTTTCACCCCGGACAGAGCTAAGTAAATTCTTACCCCTTTCTAAACCGAAAAAGAAAAGAACACCCACCAAAAAAAGTGAAAGCTTGGATGATATAGCCTACACGTGTGTAAATTTGTTTGTATGTGTGTTAGTTTACATTAAAAAAGACATCTAGTGAAATAGTGGGGTGAGCTGGCGCATCAATGGCTGTTTATCGATCGATTCCAGGGTTTCGGGTAAATTTTCCGTTCAACGAAAGGGAAAATACACGAAAGAGATGATGAGAATTACTTTTCTTTTTTGGAAGTAAACAGAAACGACCGCTTGTAATATACGTCATGTCTTGTGTTTGTGGGTTCGCGTTCAAAATAATTTAATTAATATTTTTTTACGAAAATTAGATACTTTTTTGTTAGTTTTACGATTATGATTCAATGTTTTTTTTTTCTTTAAAAAAGAACTTTTCTTTTCTCTTTTTCTACCATTTTTCAATTTTTTTTAAAGTGCTGTCTTTTCACGTTGGACATAGTTTAGTACAATTTTAACAGGTGTTTGATTTTTTTTTGGTAAAATTTCCGAACATTTGGCTCATTTTTGGGTGTTTCAATTTGGTATTTCTCTCACTTTCAGGTATTTGGCTTTAAAATTTTACTATCGTATGGGAAAATAATTAATTAAATAATGGGTAAGCTTGCTTAATTATTTTTTCATCTTAGTAAAAGTTTTACTTTACTATCGCCGGCATGGCTGTGTAACAAGTGATTTTAGTACCGCTGCCGTGCAAAAGCGGTTTAATCGGAATATTAATGTTAAAAGGCAATATATAATGTGAAATTTGTCCTGGCAGTGATAATTGAAAAAATATTTGTGAAAATATTGGTTTTGTGACACGACTGAAGTGGGCTCAAATTTTTTTGCTTTCTATAATCATTAAAGAGGCAAAAGGCATTTCTAAAGATGAAAAAAAATAAGAAAAAAAAGGTTATTTTTGGAGACAAATAGAAATTGGAAGGTTGTACGTAAGAAAAAGTGTGCGATGGAACAAAAAGTATAGGAGGCATCACAAAAATATTTTTCTCATGAATCGGAAAATCTTGAAAGGCGAAAACACTTTTTTGTGCTGTACTTTACCTAAAATTTATTCTATTCTATGATATTTGAGAGTTTATTTTTCATAGTTCTGTGACTTTTGTAAATGATTAATGAGTTTTTCCACAAAAAATTCGGATAAATAGTTTTCTCAAGCTAAGAAAAATTCTTTCTATGACGTTTTTGCCTATTCTACTGCTTTCGTTGGGCTCTGTGACCATCTCCATTGCTTCGTAGTATTTCTTGCATGTACTCTTTAAGTATTCCTTCGAAACCAGTGGCATATATGGAGGCATGGAAGGCCTGAGGTAAAGTCTCGCGCGATAATCTTCCCGCGCCTTTATTTTAATAAAGAATAAATCATATAAAAGTTCTAACTATCGCACGCAAAATTTAAAATGTCATCGGTTTTTCAACTGAATCCGCGCGAGTCTAGGGATAATTGTCTCCCGCTCCCTTAGGCTCACTCCTGTTTGAAGCTGAAGAAATTAATAGGAGCACAGATGATTGTTTTCGAGAAAAATATCAGTTCAAATTAATAAATCATATTAACTTCGAGCTATTTTTCGAACATCAATAAAGTACAAATTGCATCCTTTAAATTTTATTGGAATAATTTCCCATTCTAATCAGCTATTGAAAATGTTTTTTAATTGTAAACCCACGTTCATGAACTAATAACATTTTTTGTTTACCTATTTGAGTACCTTCGTTATTTACCAGTTAGGCTACCAATGAAATTTAATCCA
This sequence comes from Ericerus pela, assembly GCA_011428145.1. Taxonomy (NCBI): domain Eukaryota; kingdom Metazoa; phylum Arthropoda; class Insecta; order Hemiptera; family Coccidae; genus Ericerus; species Ericerus pela. The sequence goes on from WOFM01000485.1 coordinate 5,022, forward strand.
TTCCATCGTGAACATACTGTATTGTTTGTAACACGTGTTTTGAGCGACGACTTCAGCTTAGATTTCTCATGAATTTTTTTAGAGTTCTCTGCAAGCTTTCAACTGGCAAAATACCATGAGTGTAACAAATTTCAATACATTTTTAATGTACACAACGATTCTTACGAGTTTTCGTTGGGCTGAGTACGTATTTTATGTCAAGTTTTTCTAACCTTGGTTTATTAATGGGAGGGACATTTGCCAATTTTTATTAATATTTAACTTCAAAGTTCATCCACTTGTTAATTGTTCAACGGAGTTCTGATATCATATTTTAAATATTTATTTTTTGTTAGAACCTTTTCTTGGCTCTATCTCCATTGCACTGGTATAACTTACATAGTACCTATATAAGTTTATAATCATTCTGCACGTTTATTCATACGCAAAAATACTATCGATGAGCAAGTATGTATCGATGAAAAATTAACATCTCTTTTAAAACAATCTTAAATTAAATTAGCCTATTTGGTAGTCTGCTAATGTCTACCTAATTAAATTTTCGTTCACTTTTTTAAATGCTGCAATAATTTGTTTTTTCTGCGACATTAAGTTAGTACGTATTGGGTACTTTTTTTCCAGTGTCGATTACCAAAATCGATCTTCGTATATTACTACCAATTGTAAAATTGTAGTCATTAAAAAGTTTCTTTGATACTTAAGCAACGTATCCTACTGAAGAGAAGGAAAAATTAGAAATTAATTTTTTTATTTATATTGTTATTCTGCTGTAACGTATACGTGGGTACTTTTAAATATGCTATTCAAGTTCTTGTTTTTTTTTTTTTTGTATTTTTCATCATTTGTTTTTTTTTTCTTTTTTAGTAGCCTTTATGGTCTATGCATTTGTTTCTAAGTTTGAGTCTTTTTCGAATGTGAAGGAAAGTCGAAACGAAAAGAAAAGCCTGCTTCTTTTCATAACTTTTTTTAGTAATTTGAGAAATGACGTCTTAAGAATAATATATAGCTATGTTCGACATGGAAAAAAAGAACTAAGTACCTAAACACGTTTAGGGAGACTGTTTTTATAATGTTCAAGTTACATTAGCTTTTTATTTTACAGAGGCATATAGCCCAGTCAACATTACCGGAATAACCTCCCTAAAAGTTTTTCTTATCCTTAATATTAAGACAAACTTTTACATTATTTAATTTATGACAGTTGTCAGTAGTTTTTTGAAGCTGTTCGGTCAAAGGTGGTGGAATTCCAAATTAAGCCAACTTTTCTTTACAAAAAATTAGAAAGCCGCTTACGCTCTCCCGCTCACCGAAAAAAAAAAAAAAGAAAAAATAAAATGAAAAGAAAGAAGAAAAAGAAAAAGAGAGAAAACCCGGCAGGGCCGTATCGAAGGGGAGGTTTTGACTGTCAAACCCCCTACAAGGCTAAAAAAAACACTATAATTATGATTACCTATTATAAAATTATGAATGTTCTACAAACAAAAAACGCCTGAAAACAAATTTTTGCTCGAACCGCTAGCGAAATCAGTTTTATTATTTACGAACCCGCCTACTTCCCAGAGGTAAATCCTGCGTATGACCTGACAGAAAATTTTCTACTAAAGATTATACCTTATTTTAGGCTTTTTCCCCAATGTCAATCTTGCTTACGCCCTTGGTACCATTTTATGTCAAAAATTGGAGTAGGTATCCGGAATCATTAGCTCTGTTCGATAGGACTCCACCAACTTACACCAACCTACACCAGGAGGGCGATTGCACAAATGTAGGAATGGCACATGACTTTGCGCCAAGTTTTACTTGAATATTTGTGGAATATCCCTACTGATGTAGGTTGGTGTAAGTTTGAGTGATTCTATCAAACAGAGCTAATTTGTATTAAACATAAGTTCGGCGAAATTTGAAGAAGGTATAAGGGCTCAGTTACCGTGAAATTAAATTTTAACCCACTAACTCTACCTCAGCCTCACTTGGCTCCAAATCCCTGTTTGCTAATTATTCATTCCAGGTTTTGAATAACTTAGGATTAGTGATGGTAAAGAGCATTTTCTTTTTTTTTTAATTCTCAAGCATTTGAGCATTTTTTCAGCAAATTCTTGAAAAATAAATGCTTAACATTTTAAAGCATATGCTCAAAAATGACCAAATGCTCAAGAACTTTCAAGAATTTTCAGTAGTTCTGGTTTTTGGCCTAAGCAATTGAATAATAAGTTTGCAAAAAATCAATTTTCAAAGTACTCATTTATTATAAGATTAAAACATTGTTTGTAATCTAGCGCATTCAAACTGCTGTTTCCGGTTCTACATTTTGTTCTCGAACGAGTACACTATCCAATCCAATGAGCATCTATAAAATCTAAGTTTTATCTTTGCTTAATAACTTACGGAACATCCGGACTGAGTAAGCATATAATTATTGCTACTTGCAAGTTTTCAATTGATCACATCTTCTTTTAAGAAGAAATATTAAAAATGCTCTAGCATGCTGAGCAAATGTTAAGCATGCTAAAGCCTATATTAAATGCTTGAGCATTTTAAGCATGACCTCGTGCTGAGTAAATGTCTGAGCATACTCAGCATTTGCTCATCAATAATAAATGCTCGAGCATTTACCATCACTAGCAATGGTCATACTGTCCATATGTGTCTGTGTAAGTGTGCTAGTTTTCATACAGAGACATTCAGCTAAAGAGATCTCCAATAACTTTCGATGATATATATATATATATATATATATATGATGGAGCTAACATAAGGTGATTTTGATGTCATACCTATAGATAGCGCTGCTATAGCTACCAGCACCATGTATACTTCTTTCAAAAAATCTGATAAGAGGAAAAAATGTTTGTAAACACTGGTGTACAAAATATTTCACTTTTACCTCGATCCACAAATCTAATTGGTCAGGAGTATTTCATATATCAGCATAGCTGCATCTATTATCAAGCCACCCAACCCCATGGTAAAACTTTACTGTGTCATCTCCATTATATATATATATATCCTTGAAGCCAATATTCAATCAAAAATATGTTAAAGATAGAATGGTTCCAAGCGGGATATTTATCGCTGCTCGTGTGTCCTAATTCATTACTTCATAAAAGTTGTATTCGTATGTATGGAATGGAGATGTTTATTTTCACATCACTAGGGATAGAAGTGCATGTGACTTGCTACCGCTGTTAAAAGTTCTTGAAATGTGAGCAGCTTCGGATGCGCAAAATGTATATCTCTAATAGCCTCACACTTCTATATTTTACATGTTTTTGTCTCACAAGGGCGTTGGATATCTCTCTAGCTGTGCGTCTCTGGTTTCACGCCACATTTTTACATTAATAAAAGCACATATCCTAAAAAATTCATTTTTACTAAACTCATCAAGTTGATTGTGAAGAGGCTGTATGTAAACACCTAAAATCACCAACGAACACTGTATTAGTGGTTTTCTGAAATTATGATTTTTAAAATCGCGTTTCGAAAAATCAAAACATTGCAAAATATTAAAGAAGCAAAAAGTTAGAAATTTATGCTTCTAAAACAATTCGCCTATCGATTGTGAAAATAAAAACCAAAAAAGCCTTGTGAGAAGTGGAAAAAGCCCAATAAATTATCAAACGAAGTTGAAAAAATAAATAATTGAATTCCTGTATTTTTTGTTTTTGTCTCGTCCGATCACCTAAATATTTTTTTTTGTTTTTTTTGTTTTTTTTGTTATTTTTTGTTTGTAAATAAACAAGAGTGGAATTCTTCACCAAAATATAACGAAGTCGTTGGTAGGCCTGTAAGAAGTAACATTTCGAGTGGATACATCCGAGTATAGATTGTGAAATATTCCTTATTATGACCTATAAAAAAAAAAAAAAAACTGCTGACATTCTTTCGGAAAGATAAAAAAAAGATCATAAGTTAATCCCATTTCTCAATGTTTACGTGGGCCGAGTTTCGTTTTTGTGATACGATCGCTATCCGGTCTGTGCAGCAAATTGTGAATACGTTCGTCCAAATCGTTCGTACGTTTGGCGCGTTTATGCAGACTCATTGCCGCTGCCGCTGCACGAAATAGAGACGAATTCTCTGCTGCCGCCGCCGCCGCCGCTGTCGCCGATGGTGGTCGTAAATCTACAACACGTGCCAACGGATGATCCTCTCTGTCTGCGATGGTCGAAGGATATTTCGTGTACTTGCCGACGTTGATGCGTTCGTGGAGCAGGCATCTCGTCTCTCTTTCCTTCATCAGTTTGTTTTCCTTGTTGACGCCCTCCAGTTTCTGCCGCTGTTTTTCCATATTTTTTTTCAACTCGGCCAACTCTTTGGCCAGTCGCGCATTCTGCTCGACCAGCACGTCGTTCTTCTGCTTCGCGTTCAAATTTTCGCTTTCCAGCAGCTCGACGAACTTCGCGCTCACCTCTTTTTCGTCGATCGCCTTTCGCATCTCAAGCTCGCTGCTCTTCAGTTTACGTTTCACGCTGGCGTAGTCCTCCACCTTCAGCCGCTGCTCGTCGACCAAATTCTGCAGACTCAGCGCCGAGTGCGTCGCACGTTCGTTGGCCGCCGTCAGTTCGGCGTTGCGCGCGCTCATTTCCTGCAGCCGGGCCCGCAGAGTCGACGCGTCCGTCTCGACGCCTTTCAGCTGGTCGACCTTTTTCTCCAGATAGTCGATCTTGTCGACGCTGATTTCGACTCGATCGTGAAGTTCGGCGTTTTCGCCATTCGTCGCCTCCAACTGGCCGCTCAACAGGTCGACGCTCGTCTGCAGCGCCCGGTTCTGCTCCAGCGCCCGTTCCAGTTCGGCTCGCGTATCCGCGTATGTTCGCTGTGATTCGCGCAGCTGCGCCGCTTTCAGCCGCTCGTGCTCGGCCAACGGTATGGAAACGTTCAACGATTGCCGAAGCGATTCGTTTTCAGCCTCCAAATTCTTAAGCGCGTCCGTCAGTTCCGCTTCTTTTTGGGCAGCCCGACTGAGCTCCTCCTGGAGCGTCGTCTGCTCGACGCTGTCGCCTTTGTGTTTGGAAACCGAACGCTGAACGCACGCTGTCGCTTTTTTACGCGATTTTTTAGCAAGTGGTTTTTCACGTGGTTGTTGTTGTTGTTGTTGTTGTTGTTGTTGCTGCTGCTGCTGCTGTTTCGGCTGCGGCTGATCGGCACTCGATTGCTTCAACTCGGATTTCGTAACCTTCGACGACGATGTGGCCACTGGTATGGCTGGTGCTGTTGCAGCCGTTACAACTGTCACAGCTTTTACAGCTGTTGAAGCTGTTGTTGCTGTTGTTGTTACTGCTGCTGCTGCTGCCGCAGGTGGCTTGGTGTGATACGATTTGAAAGCAACGTATCGTATTTCACGATCCGATGCCTTCTTGCACTCCTGTTTCATATTCGGTCGTCGCTTCTCGAGTACACGATTTTTTTTGCTTTCCATACGATATACGACAAATTTTCGGCCATTTGAAGAAAGGAAATTTCAAATACATTGGATCGGTCGACGAGCAAACGTTGAAAAATTGCTAAGTAACGGCGAGCACGGTGGTAGGTGCACCCGGCTCAGCCGGCTTACTGGAGCTGAACATAATGGTTAGCTATACCTACGTCGATGTCAGTCTAATAGCATGGCGATGATTAGAGGTATACGGGCGCGAATATATAGGGTGGTTTTCGGGGTTCGATTGCCCAAAATAAGGGAAAATAAGGGAAAAAAAATTCTAGCGCAGCGAGCCAAATTAGAAAATATAGGCTTTCTTTGAATAATAAATAAAGAAAGAAACGAATAAGGAAATAAATGAATAAAAAAACACATATCAAAATTACTTGGCAGAATGTTAGCTAAAAATTCGGTGAGTACGTTTAAAATGAAGTGTCAAGAAAATTTATAACGAATAAAATTGTATTGTGAAATTGTAGAAAAAGTACCTACCTACATGAGTTATTAAAAGATTGCTTGGCAAATAAAATAACAGCAAGCCTTATTTCCACACAGCATTTTTGTTTCATCTGGAATAAACCGCATCTATCTACTCTTCAACGAAATAGTTGAAGATTTTTTCAAATCGTTTCTACGCACGGACCGTTAAGCCGATTGAAACCAAATTTTGCAAAATGTATGGGCCTAGTATATTCAATGTAGGTAGGTGTATGTATCAAATTTCGTGACTATAGCTTAAAAATTACGCACTTTTAGAACCATTTAAGCCCTAAAAATGCAACGTAATAGGATGTACCGGTCATACCATCCGGTTTATTTGGACCAAAAACAATACGGTTCATCATTGTTTAGATCCAAGTAAGGGTACCAAATTTCATGACTATCGGATAAGAATTTTCCGAACTATAGCACGTTTTAAACAGAATTAAAAATCAGGAAAACATCTTAGAGGAGTGAAGGGGGAGTATCAACTTGAAAATGTAAGTGTGGCGACGGGTGGTTGTTGACAAACGAGTGTGTGCTACACACTCGTTGACCACCTAGTGGGCCAGTGGATTATATCTACAAACTACCTTTTTGTGCTCATGGCTGTATATTTCGTCTATACAGCTAAACTTGTATACTGGACTTGGCCCACACATTCAACCCATGGAACACGCAGCCACCTCTTATTGGTGTTTGTGTGGTGTCGTGTATCACATATACACACACCCACAGTAAGTATTCAGTTTTATATAGTTAGCCCCCTAATACAATAAACCTCCAAGGAGTAAAACATATTATTTTCATTTTTTTCCAAGAAGTGTAGTGGTAATGTAGTAAACCATAAAATTTTCCATATTATCTGTAAATTTACCTATATATATATAGGTACTAATTTCAGCTAATAGTGCTAAAAGTTTCTTGGGGTCATAAGACGAAAAGCGAACCACCTAATTCCGATCCTGGGTCTTAATACCAGATCAATTTTAATGTACAGATTTTCCAACACCAACTTAAAAAGGGAAAAAAAGGATGGTAATATTGGGAAAAAAAAACGGAAAAAAGTCAAATATATTTGAAAGGCCTATAAAATTTTTTCAAGCCTTTAAAAATATATGATATTTTACCTATTTATATCACTATAAGTATCAAATTATTGTATATTCTGTTGGAAGGCAGTCTCATAAGGGGGCTATCGTTATTAGCACAATTAGATACATTGAATGACGAGTTTTGGAATTTTCTTCTGGACAACTGTGGATCGGTTGATTCAAATACTTTTTCGTATACATAGTCATATTACCTTAGTATAATATAGGTTAGTTGTTTTGTTAGATTTTTTGTAGATCCCTTGCTGTAGGTCCAAGTTAGGGACGTTTCATAATTTTTTTATATTTTTTGTGCGACGAGCTAACTGATGCTCATGAGTTTGCATTTGGCTAGTAATAGTTTTTTCATTCGATCCCTTATTGTACACTTCTTATCACCCACAGAAATTGAAATATTTGGGCATTAGCCTGTTTATTTATCAGTAAAAGAATTATCTTCAGAGCAATTTGGAATGTAAGTGAATCAATTTTAATCACTTTTGAAACGAACGTAGCTGTACCTACGTCACACGTATAAAAAAGCCAGAACAAAAGAGTTAAAAGAAGATCAGATTAAAAAATGTGACGAATTATAGACAACTTTCACGAATTCTGGGATAAACCTTTCTCTACACCTGCCAACATTTAAATAGTTAAATTCATGCGTACCTACAGCGTACTTTAGTCTGTTTGTTGATGGACGTGGTCTTTTGTGTGCGAAATTCGAATTTTTTAACTGAGTTTCCAGCTAGAAGATTTTTTGATAATTCCAAATTGGCTCAAAACAACGATTTTTAAACCATTTTTAACGTTACTCGCCATAGGCAAACCTTGGAGGGGACTGGAACTGGCTAAGCCATCAGCCAACTCGTTATCTCCTCTCTGTAATTATCCAAATTAAAGTAATACCGTTTACGATTTATGCAAGGATCACATATCCCGTTCCCTCTTTTCGCAAGAAAAAATGTTTATGTCCGCCCTTGTTACTCAGAAATTGCTATGTTTTTTAAGTTGCTGCCATCGAATGAGCATAAAGTAGGAATTCCTCTTTCTTACGTTCGTTATAAATACCTATATACCTTCATATTTTAGTCGCCTTCCTGATTCTTATCGAATTCAAATTCATGCTATTTATCCTATCTAAATAACTTGAAACATTTTTTTCATTAAGCTTCTTTGCCTTCTTACTTAGTGTAGCTGTAAACTTTTGTCGTGTAACAATTCTCAAACTATTTTCATTGTTACGAACCGAAGTTGGCGTGTTTTCCTTTCTGTGCTAAATACGAACGTTAAGCCCACATTTTCCCGTGACTCATAGGATAGAATTTTCTAATTTTAACTTACTTACCCCTGATGTCATGTGTCGGTGTCCACGTTTCGCTGAATGCTAATTGTTCGACAACGGCCTATCATAAGGTGCGTATTCAGCAAATATCGATCTTTTTTCAAGGGTTGGTTACACATACCTATATCTACATTTACTTCTATATTATATTTTTGAAATGCTAAATTCAAGAATAGCGTCATTTTTTTTTTATCAAACTCGATTTTAGAACCCTACCGTCCGAAAACAAGACCAAACCATTTTTTACTCAAAAGTATTATCTCATTCGTACGTATCTACTATATGTACATTGATTCCTTTCACTATATAGTACTGGACCAGTAAAGAACGATGATTTTTGATTAGATATGCCGGCGCTAAACTGACAACCATTGTATACCTTTTGACATATTTTGCACCAAAATTATGTACGCTATCCTTGTGAATTTAAGAAATGTCTTCATCAAATGTATTCTAAATGGGTGAACTCGAGCAAAACGTCGAAAATACGTTGTCGGTACTTTGCCTACTTCTACGCCGGCATGTCTTGACATTAAAAAGTATATTGGTCTTATGGAGCTTTACTGGTCCAGTACTAGATATATAACGAAAGATTGATTCACATCTGTGGGAACCACCATACCCTGTCTAATATAAAATACATTCGCCAGTTATAGTCGGTGGTGAAATGGTCGTGCGGTTAAGTTCACCGCTTTTAGCTGGCAAATATGTAGGTCCCAGGTTCGATTCCCCGAGCCGACAAAAACCTACATCTGGTGACCCTTGACGTGTGCTGGACACGCACGCACCCTAGTGGTGCATGGTGGAACTCACAACTCTCCTTCCTAATATGAGTCGCCGATAGATGGCGCCCTATATAGTGGAAATAGAACCCGTATAGGTAGTATAAGCCTGTGTGTATAGGTATAAGAGGCGTTTCTATTCCGCCCAACCTCCCACAGCATCTAATGTCGTTCAACTCGTGTTGAGTCTCTCTAGGGGGGGAGTGTGTGGGAACCACCATACCCTGTCTAATATAAAATACATTCGCCAGTTATAGTCGGTGGTGAAATGGCCGTGCGGTTAAGTTCACCGCTTTTAGCTGGCGAATATGTAGGTCCCAGGTTCGATTCCCCAAGCCGACAAAAACCTACAACATCTTTAATCACTAATTTAGAATACGCATATACGAAGTGGAGTACCGTTTATGATTTCTGACTACATTTTTGTCTGTTTAATATTGGTTGAAAAACTTTAAGTTTGATTTTAATAGAATTTTTACCACGTATAAAAGTTATAAACTCTCAATGTAGGCAAGTAAACAATAAATATTTGAGGATAAAATGGGAAAAAATGGGAAAAAATGGGAAAAAATGAGAAAAAATGAAATGAAAATAAAAAAACCATTTACTTGTCTGTCTGAGGACATTAGAAAACCACTGGGCTTGATTTGATGGAATTCGTACAATAATAGAAATTAAAATCCTAATTTTGTAAGTAAACAATAAACGACTCGAGATGGAAAAAATAAAAATAAAAATATCTTATTTTCTTGTCGTATAATCAATTGTAAAAATCAAATCAATGGAATTATCAAACCGAAAAGTTTGAAAGCTCCAATTGTTAAGAATGTTCAATCTTATTTAGTGGGCTGCAGACCTACACATTTCAAACAAAATCCTGAAAAATATCGACGGTTATTAAGAATTTTTTCGTATCCAACAAGTATTCTTTTTCCCATCCTAGACAGATATCTATTCCATAGAATAAACAACAACAAAAAAAAACCGTTTTCGTTGTTTACGAATTAATGGTGCTACAAAATGAGTTGTATTCTCGCCTGAGTGGTGTCATAAACGGTCGGATAATATTGATTGTTTGAAATACCACCGTAACACTATATACTTATTTTACCATTTTCACCAAACATTTTCAAAGGTTAACGTGTGCTTTTCGTGCACCTCGAACACCGCTACACGAAAAATGCCGTCTACTTTCATTATGAAGTTTCCCACTCTTCTCATCTTACTTTTCATAGCAGCACCCTGGTCTCAAAAATTATCGAACAAACAAAAAAAAAAAAAAAAAATGAAAGTTAATAGTCGAAAATTACCTACCCGAAAGAAAGGGTGTCTCGTAGGAGAATTGTGCCTAAATTTGCGAGGTTTTCACTATACTTTTTTTAGAAGCTACAATTTCACTTTTTTAGAAGTAGCGTGTAAAAAAGCTGAACGTAAACAAACTAAAGCTGATTACTTACAATCGAGATTTTACAATCTTAAAAGTTTTACATGGTTTATTTAACTACTTTTCGATCGTACAATCTCGCTGTTTTAAAAGCAGGACTGTAGCTTGTAAAAAAGCCTACAGTGAAAACGTAGCTTTTGGCTTGTTTTCAAAAATGGTGACACTGGCAACACTGTCGACGAGCATTAATCTTATTATAAGCTTTTATTTCACTCACTACTGCGATTTTAAAATATACCAATACTGCAGCCAACCTTCCGCAACTAAATTATATTTATTTTCTATGAAGCTAAAACCAAAAAATAAAATATAATCCTATCTTTTAAAAATTAGTTTTTAACCTAATTAATTTCCTAGTTCGAGTTATTATAACTAAACATAGTTCCAAACTTTTAAGCTCTATAACTCATTTTGTATACCAGCGCATTATCAGTTAAAATAATTACATTATTCATGGTTTTGATCTAAATTTGTAGAAAGCTTAGAAAAAGTTTTACAATAAAAGAAAATGGTCTCAGTGACCAGCTAAATATAATTTTAACTGAAGGTACCCATACTATTTAATAATTATTACATGGTTTTTGATGTGAAAACATTCTAGTGTTCAGTCTACAGTAGGCGAGAATTACGACTGTACATCATACGAGTTACATAGTGGTAATGTGCATGTGCAATGCGCACGCACACTCACAACTACACTATTATGTTTACACATCAATCCTTCATGAGTATACAGCCCCAGCGGAACTCGCACCTTTTTTTTCAGAAGTGATCTGTTACAATGTTGATAAATCATTAGAATGTTTATTAAAACATTTAACGCTTTCTAGGATCGCGTACAAACGATGGTTCTAAGATTGCGCATTAAAATAATCCACCAGTATTTCCATAATAACTGGTAATTATAGGCATAAATTACGAGGTTATTTAAACATCGTCGCATTGTTGGACGTGGAGAAGTAAAATTAAAAACTGATATCACCAAAATCATTTGAAAAAGCCAAAAAAATGGTGACCAAAGAACCAGGGTAATGGGATTCTTCACTCTCCAGACCATACTTGCGAGTTGTGTCTTGATGGAGAAAATTATTGCGATTATGTTTGTACTTGAGTTTAAATTTCTTTACAATAGACCACGATATATTTGGACCTTTTTTTCTTAATGAATTGTATGGTGTGCAGTCTTCGATAAACATCATCCTAAGATTGCACCTTTGACTTTTTTTTTTTAAATTATTATTACTCAAAAATGAAGAAAGATGATATCTATACTTATTTTTGATGTGTAAACATCTTAGCGCTTGGTCTACAATACGATTGTCAAATTTGTGTAACTGTAACTCTTACAATCGTAACGCTCATTTGTGTTTTTATATGACATGTAGGCACATGGTTGTGTGCACACACAACCACACTATTAGTATGTTTACATATTAACCCTTTATGCGTATGCCGCAGCAGGAACTCACATCTTTTTCAATGTATATTGTAGTGAAATGATTTAGGAACATACTGTAAAATTTTTATATTTTTAGAATTAATAAGAGAGAAGCTTGCGACGTCTGGGAACATCACAATTACAGGCGGGGCTAGGTATACTAGGACCAAAGTTTAGTAGGACAAAAAAAAATAAATAAAACATTGGCAAAAAGGTATCAAAATCAGCAAAAAGAATCCCTAATAAAAACGAAGAATACATCCCACATGTAAGAAGGCTAAATATTAATAGTTATGGTTCAACCCCATAGATTCCCTAGTATACGAAATACGTCACCCTGCTAAAATGTACCCTAAAGTAGGTTCATCGCCAGGCACTAGATGAGACCCCTACTCCACATTACAGAAGATAATTGAAGAATGTTTTTCCAAAACTCGATAAGTCCAAAAAACTGTTTTTGAGATAATTAAAAAAAACTATCTCAGAATTAGGGATGAGAATTTTTTTTTTTAAATTTTGTGGCAATAGCAAGACTGAACCTTCTCGCAATGATACCCCTTGTAGCCATTACTGTATGTTGAATGTATAAGACGTAGGACCATTGAAAAAAGAAAAAAACGTGGACTTATCAAGTTTTGGCATGGCAATTTTGTAAAAAGTTGTCAGATCAAGGTGAAAATAACGCTGAGTCCAAGTTTTTATTAGTTTATCTAGTAACATACACAATATTGGTTCGGATCCCCTCCCCTCAATAAAAAAAAAATAGGTCGACAAAACTTTACTACAAAATCCAGAAATACAAACTTTATTTTAATATAATTTGATTGGAAAGATAATAATTTATTCGAAAAAATTAGACTTAATACAAAAATAATAGCATATTATAATGCCAGACCCCATCCTCCTCACTTTCCAAAATAGTTGTAGCTTTTCTCATTTTTTTAATAACATTTTTTTTTTGTTTTCCAACTCTTGCAAGTACCTGATTAAAGTAAGCAGACTCATCTGTAATTAAGTCTAAGAATGGTAACAACTTCAACATTTATCATTTGTTTTGCTTCAGAAATACCTCTGATATTTTTCAATAGTTTGGGTTTATGTCCTGCTAACACTAGTTAATCTCCATAAGCTGATGAGCACCAAAGTATGTATTAGAGACATGGAGTTGAAAACTATTTTGTTGGAACTCCCAGACACAATTTCCACAGCTCTTGAGTGGCAAATTGGGTGCCAACAGTGTAGCACCATTAATGACTTATTGACTTTTGGAAAAATGAAAAAAAAACACATTTGAATTTCAACTGGGCATTACGCAAAAATTATGCTAGATAGGATGCTGCCAGTATTACCAGACGATAAAACCCATGCTCAAATAGGTATTACCACCATTATCTCAAAATTCCAAAAATGTGACTTATCGAGTTTTGGAAAAACACTTATCAATTGTAATATATTACCCGTTGGCCAACAGGAAAATAAAACCATGTTGCTGCAAAACTTTGTTTATTGCAAGTTAACTTCATTATTAAGAACATGGCACATCTCCAGACAAATGACAGCAACCAAATCCAAATCCAGCAAATTGATTATGAACAGATGATGGCATACCTACTCTAATAGACGTTTTTCAGGATGACGAATGTACCAAAAAGGATTATTCTCCCGCGAGAACTCTAATTGCATTGATTATAAACGAGAAGAAAAAAATGTGTCTTCTCTCATTTTTCAAGAGGAAGAACAAGTAACATACTTCATGGTTTTTGACTGACTGGTTCGTCTTCTAAAAATCAAGAATGAAAACGAATCGAGAATGAAAAGGAACGAACCTTCGGGAAAAACCTAACTGGAATTTGGTTGTTGTCATTCAGGGTGATTATAGAGTAAAAATATATTAAACGGACAGAGTGAGGAATGATAAAGTGTAAGAAAAAGTAGGCCGTTTATCTAAGATGTTCGAACCAGGAATGAATGAAGGCGGAATATAATAAATAGAGCTGGGGAAGTAAGGAAAAAATATAATATAAGCTGAAAAAAAGGCGTGATAATAAATTCGATCTTTCCACAGTTTGGATGCCTCTAGCTAGATGCATTCAAAAATTAGGTACCCAGTTTTATGCACAGTTCCAATGCCATTTCTGAAATACAAACACACTTTATAGGTAGATAGTCTTTCATTCGATACTATGAAAATAGGTAAGGACCTACATATAGCATTCTTTAAAAAACAAAATTTAAATTTGTCGAATATTGTGTGCCAAACAGAAATTTAACTTTCAGCCTTTCCAAAAAACAAGTTTTCATGGTCCCTAATTAAATGAGGAATTCAAGCTTTTCAAATATCCTTAAAGTGCGCTCAAGTTACCGAAAAACAGTAAAAATTTTACTTTTTTCCATTAAATGAGTTTAAAGCAATAATGATCACGATAAAAAACATGACTTTATTATATCAATTTGGAATGGGTTGAGTGGGATTCAGCCCAGGTTGGCAAATTTTGAAAACATAAAACGAAAAAAAATTTAAATTATTTTAATTTTGTTGTTTAATTAATTAAAATTATCACCTATTATTTGATTTGATTTTTCTTAATTTCGATTTTGTAACCCCCTCTATCAAAGCTGATTTTCTAAATGTAGGTTGGATGCAATGAGATTATTAGTATAAGGGCGAAAAAAAGCTTAATATGGTCCTGCTAATAAGAAGTCTATTGCATCAAAGCAAATAAAATAAGTTATAACAAGACCATACAGCAATCTGTTTAGTGATTCCGAATTTGTATGTGCGAATCTAAATTGCAAAGAAACACTATTCACAATTAATATAAGGAGGAATTTCGTGAAAAAAAAAAACCTTTACATCGCATATAATTCCACAAATTAACCATAAGAAGACTATATCGCATTCTGTTGAGTGATTATGAATTTATGTGCGAACGTTTTAACTATAATATAATATATATACATACCTAAATAAAGCAGGAATACGCTATAAACGTAATGTCATTTTTTGATACAGACCCCTCCCTCCCCACTCTGACAAAGGTGCGTTCAGACTTGATCAATCTTGATTAAAATGAAGCATTTATTAGAATCATGCCCATGCCTGTACCTCTGAATGGCTTATAACTTCACCTAATTAAGGGGAAATTATGGGAACATGTCTGTATAACCCAACTCTCTAATGAGTATAGTCAAAGTGTAATGAAATTTTTTTTTTTTTAATTTATCTACTTACATTAAAATTTAACTATTTTTTATAAGAATTAATAATTTTAAAATAATCTCAAAGATTAATAATTAATTAATTTTTTCCTAATTTTTTATCACAAATTTAGAAGCCAAATTAATCAGTCTCTAGAGGAATTTTGGAGGATAAATAATACCACCCATCAGTTTCTCTCCAGAGTGCAGAAAATATAAAAGTATCACAAATTGCATATCTTTTCGCCGTATATAATACCTATAATTTATCTAACGAAAATGTTGGTTTTTCTCACTTTCTTGTCTCATTTTTCGGTTTATTTTTAATTTTTATGATTTTATGTGTATTAATTTTATGTATTTTGCGTAGGTATGCTAGAATAGTCCCTATTAAGTTTCATCGTAATCGTTTCAGTATTAAATAAACAAAGAATAAACTCTTAAATTAGATATGACATGTTTAAAAATAAAACTGACCTTAAAAAATATAATTACATTTAAAAAAGGAAATAAAAAAGAACCGAAAAGGAAAAAATAATTTCTAAGGATGTTACGACACCATCTTTTTTTAATAAAGGATGTGATAACTCAATATTTTTCCTGTTTGTACAAAACTAATCATGTTATACCAAATTTCAAGGAACAAATCAACTTACCAACTTAATTTCCTAAAATCTGGCACTGACTTAAAAATTTTTTTTCAAAAAAGGAGAAGATGCTGTTATCACATCCTAGATAAAAAAAAAAAAGATGTTGTATCATCATTAGATATTATTTTATCCTCTTTAGGGCATTTTTTAGTTCATTGTTTTAATGTAGGCTTTTTTTTTTTTAAGTTAATAAATGTTTTTGAAAATAAGTTTAATTATTGTTTAATTTTTAGTTTCAATTTTCTAAATTTGAAAAAAAAACAACAAAATCGAGCCCTATATAAAATCCGAAATTCTACTCGTATACCAATTAAGTTTCACTCAGATTGGTTCAATTCAGAATTTCAAATCCACCATATAGAACTTTTCACACCGCATCAAATGATAACACTGAAATTGCCAAATTCAGTCCGCAATATGGTAAAAAGAAAAGGATTTGAAAATGGACTGTTTCGCAAATGTGGAATAAGTAGGCGATAAATTTCAAATAAGGTAGTGATATCAGCCTGTACAGAATTATTTACCATAGAAAAGGTGTATGAATGGGGACAATGTTTCATTATTATTCCTTCATTTTCAGATTCAATGACATTAATTACAAACTTTCTTGACTTATATGGTTTTTTGTTTTACCATTTAAATTTCATACTTCTGTTTCACAAATATAGGATAGGTCGCGACTCTTGGCAATATTTTACCCCTTTCTCCCCCTCTTGGGGAGATTTATTATCATCCTTATCAGTACAGTTTTGTGAAGTGTTATTTCGACATTCTCCGAAAATGGTTTTACCATTTCTCGTAGGACACATGAAAGGATCAATTAAATTTTATTTTGGCTCTCCTGAAACATTAGTTTTTCTGACATATCCCATTTTTGTAAAACACCTAATTTCTTATTTAATTTCTTATTCCACTCTGTATTATTTTTCAGTTGTTGGTATTCTATTGAGTAATTAATTTTTCATAAATGGGAAAAGTAAAAATTCAAAATAATATATTATTTTTAATAATAATGTTCTCACTTAATCAGAAAATTTTTCATATAATCGTACCAAATGAGAAACTCACTGAAGATTTTATAAGGATTGATTCTATCCTCAGACAATTTTAAAGTGATACGCGTTGGTGTTTGTGGTGAATGCATAAACTAACATAGCGGAAATATCTACGTGTCTTCATAATCATAAAGTGTAACCTATGCATAAAAATTATGAACAAAAAAATTTTTTTCTGACAATTTTCCCCTGACATTGTAATGAAATTGTTCACCACATCTACAACTAAAGTTTAAAAAATCCTATGATTTCTTGCAGAAATTCGAACCAATATTTTTTTGAAGTAGTTGTACTATTTGGTGACAAAATATATTTTTCAAAACGAGGAAAATTGGTATTCTTGAGACAAAAGAATATTGGTTATTATTTGTGGTTACGTAATATTTCGGTACCTATCAGAGTTTTTATTTTACCATGATTTTTCTCTAAACAAAAATCTGCGGCTTAGTGAGTTTTCCCCGTATGCGAAATATAGTATAATGTTCTCAAGTAAACGGATCTATCAAAAAGTGAGTGATGGTATACCCAATAGGATTAATCTTCTGATTTTTAGTTCTGCGTTAAAAAAAAAAGTTTGATTTTTATGTATAAAAAAAAAGATTAATCGAGCCTGAACTAATTTATGGAAAAATTTCACGTCAATATAAAAGTTGATGAGTGAAGGGAGTAGGCCTACTAACTACTAAAAAAAATTCCCCGTTTTTTAACCTTGAAGGACGAAATTTCAGAAGAACAAAAAAATCAACGTCTTCGATCTTTGCATGCGTGTACTTTCGAAATAAATTTATTCTTGAGAAAAATTAAAATAATGTAGTGTTTTGCATCAAGAATTTTCAACTTGTTGACACGAAATGTTTATAAATGTCTTGTAAAATGAATGAAAAGTAAATGTTGAGGGAGTATATTTTTATGACTTACAAAAATCACGAGCACACCATTTTTCTTCAATTCAATATGATATTGTAACGGTATAGTTGTTACAAATAAACACAATAGTAGTTTAAGAGTATATTATTATAAAAAGGTGAACAGATTATAACAAAGTAAAATGAATTAATAATTGAGGTAAGATTCTAAGTTTCTAAAAGTATTAATAATATACAGAACATTAGACTATTTATAAGGGTGAAGTTCGAGTGATTTGAATTGGGTATTGTAGGAGATATGAATATGATTGGTTGTTTGAGGAAACGTGTTTAGATAAAACCAATGAAATTAAAAGGAAGTGACAAAAGTAGGAGTGTTTTAAGAAATTAATAAGAATTGGAATTATTGCAAGGTATCGAAATATATTCGTAGAAAAGATGACATCGTGGAATATAGACGAAAACAGTTTATGGTGTACAAGAGGTGATGTCATCAGACAAGTCAAGACTTGAAAGACAAGTTTGAACTAGTCTTATATGACGTGAATGAAAGGAAGTGTAATTAGACGGAAATATGAAGAATAA